>SNQN01005635.1:0-24293 GCA_008642245.1 Bassia scoparia | reverse complement strand
ATAGAGGCCGTACCATGCGGGATCGGGGCGAATTGGTACAAGAATCTGATTCGACCAGTCCCCGAACCCACACTTGGTACTTGATTGACGGCCACTATTTGACACCCAATGTTTCGGCGTCCGTAATAACCTTATGGTACGGTGGCGATCCCCCTAATCGAACACACCCCAACGCACTCACTTGCGGATCGGCTCAACTCCATTACACTGAGCTGAGGCAACCGCCCTGCCTAGCGGGCAAAGCCTACACATTAACCTATAAAATCTTGTGCTTTTGCAGGGCGAAATTAAACCTTTGGTCTCTTTGGTACATGACAGATGGCTTTGTTATCAATTTAAAAAAAGAAAAAACTACTCTATATTAAATATAAAAATTCAAAAAAACTTGTTTTTTTAATGGTACCACCAAGTTCACCCAAAAACTAATTAGATCAAACTTGAGTTACGAGTGATTAAGTTACAGTCCTTCACAATCACCTTATTGTAGCAAGCATTTGATTAGATAGTATGTCATCGAATACAATGAGTCAATGGGGATTTAATGAGTTTTTCAAATTAGATATGAGTATATCCTAGTGGGAGTTTTACGGATTGAGTTTGATCTTTGGATAAATATTGCAATGTTTGAGATCTTTAAACCCTCACAGTTTTGCGGGGCAAGCTAAAACGAGCAGACCTGATTGAACTAATGAAAATCGCCTCTAATACATGCTCCACCGTTCACGATCTTTATTCAAAAATAATTTTGGTTAATAAATTAAAGGTAGTTTGAATCCCGGTATTGCCCCATATAATCCTCATCCCTTTTGTGAGTCATACGCAAACACAAACGTCTACTGCAACGATGATCTCTCCTAAACTGATAAAGGTTTTTATAGTAAAGCTAAAAGCCCATGTCACGTGTCACTATGGGCCAAGAAATGGGCACTTGTTGAGCCACCATATCAAAATGACACATTTGCTACGCAAATTCTATTATGGTTCGGACCATGGTCTTTTCATGTCCCGGACAAATGTTTCATTTTCGAAACTAGAAAGTTCATCTCAACATGTAAATGTTCATTTTCAATGTAAATGTTCATATCTGAAATGAACACTTGTATTTTTCGGAGGAATATAACATTTTCTAGTGGAAATGGGAAACAATTTTTTTTTTTTTTTCCCAGGGTATCAGCATGGTCTTTGGGACCATAATAGACCTATTGCATTTGCTACAGCCCGCGTAGCTCCGAGTTGGGTCACCGTTGTCCAAACACATTTTGCAAATGTCAAAGGGAGGCCTTATTTGTTTTTGTTTTTTTATTTCAAGGAAGAGATTTAACAATGTAAACGGACAAAATATTCAATGTAATTTTAACAAAATGAAGCTATAATCTCATTTTTCATCGTGTCAAAATTACTTTGGGAAAATTGTTCGTTTACGTTGTTAAATCTCTTCCTTGAAATACGTAAAAATTCATTTGTTACTACTTTTTTGAAACGGAGGAAGTAAAAAAGATTCAAGTCTCTCATAAAAAAAAAAGAAGAAAGTAAGAAAGATTGAAGTCAAGTCTTAATTTTCAGCTATCATATAATAAGACTTAAGCTACACTTTTGATCTTCGTGGTTAGAGGGTCGAATCTTTATACCAAGTATTTTTTTCCTAGTTRATAAATTTGTTACTCGCTCTTGTAACTCATTTGCATTAAAAAAATAACAATTAAAAAAATCATATGACTTAAGCGAAGTGACATGGTATTGTGTTGCATGTCTGCACATAATTGAATGTACCATTATCCACCAAATGCAAGGTTTACAAATAACCGGCCAAGTTTGGTGTAACAACCTAACGTGGTTGTCAAAAAAAAAAAGTGTAAAACAAAAACTTAAATGTTAAACAAAATCGCAAACGACTTAAAACTAAAGTTGCAATTTCGTGTGAATGGACTCATTTGCCCTCACATTAAAAAACACACACTTTCTCTCACTAGAATTATACTTTGTCCAACTAGATTTCACCGATCATCACGAACCACCACAAACAACCGCGTATGACCCAATGCAATCGTTAGTCATTGGAAATTTGGGCGTCAAACATCGGATTAGTCTTTGTTGGAAAAATGACCGATGAACACGAGGTAAACTTGTCGAAATGCCCCAAAATATTGTGCATGTCCATGGCCATCTTCATTCAATTTTATTTTTTTTAATGAACAGGGGGAATAGGCCGGCGAGATGACCATGGTTGATCTCGCCTATTTTGAGCGAGATGGACATTATTTTTTTTAAAAAAAAGTGTTTTTCTTTATGTTTTTGGTGGTGTGTGTAAGGGTATTAAGATCTGTTAACATGAAAATGCGACTTTATTTCAAGTCAAATGTGACTTTGTTTAGCATTTTCCAAACAAAAAACTTAACGTGAGTGGTAAATGCCCTTTCGCACCTTAACCATGTATGAACTGAGTCATGTGTAAGGAAAAAAGCCTGGTGTATGGATTTAATAATGATTCAATACAAATCATCTTTTTTACATGGAGTTAATTAAGAGAAATTACTAATACTAATTGTTAATTTGTTATTACTAATTATGGTAAGCCTAGCTTGACATGTATAATTTGAAGGGGAAAATGGTTATCATACACTTACTCCATCACATTCCAAAGGGCGACACAAACCGAAATATGACCTTAATTTTTAAAATATGGTCATGTCATTCATATGCAAGCGATAGTACGAAAGAGACTTGTAAAAAAAAAANACAAAATATTCAACGTAATTTTAACAAAATGAAGCTATAATCTCATTTTTCATTGTGTCAAAATTACTTTGGGAAAATTGTTCGTTTACATTGTTAAATCTCTTACTTGAAATACGTAAAAATTCATTTGTTACTACTTTTTTGAAACGGAGGAAGTAAAAAAGATTCAAGTCTCTCATAAAAAAAAAAGAAGAAAGAAAGATTGAAGTCAAGTCTTAATTTTCAGCTATCATCTAATAAGACTTAAGCTACACTTTTGATCTTCGTGGTTAGAGGGTCGAATCTATATACCGAGTATTTTTTTCCTAGTTGATAAATTTGTTACTCGCTCTTGTAACTCATTTGCATTTAAAAAATAACAATTAAAAAAGGGAAATTCTATATGGTGGCATTGAATTTTGTAGTAATCCACGTGGTGGCATACTAAGTTTTTACATTCTATGCTATGACATCGAAGTTTTGCAAATTCCAAGCTATGACCTTGAGTTTTATTTTTCCATACGGTGACAAACTTAAGCTTAACCATTTCACCCATCCAGCCACCCATCCCCCAACCAGCCACACAGCCCACCACCCACAATCAAAACCTCCCTTCTCTCTCCTCCCTCACCTCCCACCACCCACGACCAAAACCTCCCCCCCCTCTCTCCACCCTCACCTCCCACCACCCACGACCCAAACCTCCTCTTTCTCTCCTCCTTCACCTTCCAAACGCACTGCCACCTTCGCCAGCCACGAGCCATGAACCAACCGCAGTCACGAATCGCTAGTCTACCCCAATTTCTGATTTTGTTTTCCCCTGATTCAATTTTTAAAATTAGGGTTTTCAATTGGGAGAAATGGGGGAGCTGCGTGCGAGTGCGATGTGATTGGAGGGGAGTTGCTGTGGCGCAGTGGAAGTGGGGGGAAAGTTTCCGCGGCGCGGTGGTGGTGGTGAGGGGAGCTGCCTGCGATTCGGTGGTGGTAGTGGGGGAGTTGCCTGCGACGCAATGTGGTGGTGGTGGAGGCTGTTGGGAGGTGAGGGATTAGAGGAGAGAGAGTGGTGGTGGTGGGTTGGGTGGTTGGTTGGGTTGTGGGGTGGGCTGGGTGGGTCAACGGGTTGGGCTGGGTGGCTTGTTGGGTTAGTGGGGTGAGTGGATGAAATGGTTAAGTTTAGGTTAGCTTAGGTTTGGTCACCATATGGAATTAGAAAACTCGAGGCCATAGCGTGGAATTTGCAAAACCTCAATGCCATAGCGTAGAATGTAAAAATTTAGTATGCCACCACATAGATTAAGGTAGAATTCGATGCCACCATATAGAATTTCCCATTAAAAAAATCACAGGACTTAAGCGAAGTGACATGGTAGTGTGTTGCATGTCTGCACATAATTGAATGTACCATTATCCACCAAATGCAAGGTTTACAAATAACCGGGCAAGTTTGGTGTAACAACCTAACGTGCTTGTCAAAAAAAAAGTGTAAAACAAAAACTTAAATGCTCGCAAACGACTTAAAACTAAAGTTGCAATTTTGTGTGAATGGACTCATTTGCCCTCACATTAAAAAACACACATTTTCTCTCACTAGAATTATACTTTGTCCAACTAGATTTCACCGACCATCACGAACCACCACGAACAACCGCGTATGACCCATTGCAATCGTTAGTCATTGGAAATTTGGGCGTCAAACATCGGATTAGTCTTTGTTGGAAAAATGACCGACGAACACGAGGTAAACTTGTCGAAACGCCCCAAAATATTGTGCATGTCCATGGCCATCTTCATTCAATTTTTTTTTTAATGAACAGGGGGAATAGGCCGGCGAGATGACCATGGTTGATCTCGCCTATTTTGGGCGAGATGACCTTGGTTGTCTCGCCTATTTTTGGCAAGATGGACATTCTTTTTTTTTAAAAAAAGTGTTTTTTTTTTAATTTTTTTGGCAGTGTGTGTAAGGGTATTAAAGTCTGTTAACATGAAAATGTAACTTTATTTCAAGTCAAATGTAACTTCGTTTAGCATTTCCCAAACAAAAAACTTAACGCGAGTGGTAAATGCCCTCTCGCACCTTACCATGTATGAACTGAGTCATGTGTAAGGAAAAAAGCCTGGTGTATGGATTTAATAATGATTCAATACAAATCATCTTTTTTACATGGAGTTAATTAAGAGAAATAACTAATTGTTAATTTGTTATTACTAATTATGGTAAGCCTACCTTGACATGTATAATTTGAAGGGGAAAATGGTTATCATACACTTACTCCATAAGGGGAATACTATTCGAAGTCCACTTTTACTGGAATCAAAGTTCACTTTTCGTGTGAACTTCCCAACACGCCCTTCCTCCAATCCCCTCCCTAACCACCCAACACACCTCACCCAACACCAACAACCACCACCCAAGGCACCCTACCACCAAAACCACCACCTAACACCACCCTACCACCAACAACCACCACCCAACACCACGTAAAAAACATGTGGACTTTGAATGGCATGGACGCCTTGCATAGGCGTCCAGACCATGGAATGGACGCCTTGCATAGGCGTCCATACCATGGTCTGGACACCTATGCAAGGCGTCCATGCACTGGTGGTTACGAAGGTGGAGAATCTGAAGGATAATATGAGAAGTTCACACGAAATGTGGACTTTGATTCCAGTAAAAGCGGACTTCGTTTAGCAATCCAGACTCCATAACATTCCAAAGGGCGACACAAACCGAAATATGACCTTAATTTTTAAAATATGGTCATGTCATTCATGTGCAAGCGATAGTACGAAAGAGACTTGTAAAAAAAAATACGAAATGAAAATTTGAAAATCGAATTAAACTTTTTTTTTTAACGAGAAAATAGATTAAAATTAAGCAATATTATTAGTAGTGGTGCTTATTGAGTAAGTCGATCACGAGTTGGGGTGTGCTCGATCGACTCGTGCTCGTTAGATTTCAAGCCAAGCCACGTTGATTATGAACTATTCATCTAATGGTTTAACCCTCTTGAAAATTCACAATTTTTCAGAGAAATCGTAGACTATATTTTCAGTTCTTTACTCTCTTTTTTTTTTTTTCATTTGTAGTGTATTAGTTTAATTTTATTGAGTGTTGATGGAAAATTTTGTTTTTAAAGATATTATGTAGAAAATTATTGATTCTTGTGTAAAATTATCCAGTTTTTGAGCTAATTCGAGTGAGCACGAGTCAACTCGAGTCGAGCATTGACCGAGTCTAACACTGTTGCTCGCGAGCTGCTCAGCTCAATAAGCATCCCTAATTATTAGCCACAAATTTCATCACATGATCGAGTCTCTTCTAAGTTCTAACCACACGCACAACTCGTCAAAATCAAAACTCAACTTTGCATGTGAATGTGCCACCTTATTACTACCCCTTCAACCAAAATCAAATTGGTTAACTTCTTTTATTGTTTTTTTTACAAGAATTTTTTTTTGGAGTTGCTTATTTTAGAAATTTTAATCCCCTAATAAATCGTCAAAAATTAAATATATTATTACCAAAAAATAAATAAAGTCAACAAAAGGAAGAAATGAAGAATAGTATTAGTGGCTGAGAAAGTAGACTTCGTAGAAGGCATGAGGAACGCACACGCATATTARTTCAAAAAAGGTCGGCCAATGGGCCCACTTGCCCACCACGAAAGCCCAACCTTTTCCCCCCTTCAAAGGTTCGTCATGCCCTAAAAAAATTCGCCTTCTTTTCGCTCAAGAAACCCCTGCAATTTTATACATTTCGAACGCGTTTCAGAAGAGAGAGAAAGTAGTGAGAGAAACACCAATGGCGACATTCAGCGAAGCACCTGCTGGTAACAGAGATGCCGGAGCTAAGATCTTCAAGACTAAGTGCGCTCAATGCCATACCGTCGAACAAGGCGCTGGTCACAAACAAGGTTTTTTTCTTCTTTCTTTTTCTTTGTATAATGATTAATCTCGTTTTTGTGTTTTTTTTAATGTTGAATTTGTCTTTTGAATTTGTTTTTGTTTGATAATGTGTGTGGAATTGTGTAGATCTGCTGTTTGTGATTGAGATCTGATTTGTTTTTGTTCGTATTTTTAATGTATTTGAATACTGTTTGATTTCGTTGAAAGTAAAACTGTAATGTATGATTGTTTGTATAATAAGGATTTATTTGGCAGATCGATATAATCAGTAGTATTGTCAGAAATTATTCTTGATGCATCATACATGTATGTTAAATTTGAATGAATAATATAGAATTTTGAGATTTAACGAAGGTTTGTTTAAATCGCATAATGACAAGATTAATGCAGGAAACTATATAGATTTACGAATTATATGCGTTATAGATTAAGTTTGTTATGGATTGCACTCCAAAGTTGCAGGAGATGTCTTTGTCGCTGAAAGTTTGGATGCTTTACAATTACGACATTTTGTTGTCATCTACCTTACTGTTAATTCATTAGCAGGCTCAAAGTGCTTGAAATCTTGTTAAAGATTTGATACTGTATTCGTTCTTGGAACTGTAC
This sequence comes from Bassia scoparia, assembly GCA_008642245.1. Classification (NCBI taxonomy): domain Eukaryota; kingdom Viridiplantae; phylum Streptophyta; class Magnoliopsida; order Caryophyllales; family Amaranthaceae; genus Bassia; species Bassia scoparia. The sequence continues at coordinate 17,063 of SNQN01005635.1, read as the reverse complement.
TACTGAGTTCTGTTGAATGATGCTTTTGAATGGAGTTGCTCGATTGGTTGTGTATTACTTGATCGGCTGTTTTGCATTATTATTAATATCTGCACCACAACAAGTCTTGTATACATTGTTTAATTTGATTCACAGCAAGTCTTGTTTTACCTCAGACCACATCTTAATTGTCTGCAATTAGAATCTAATTTGGAAATGTAGATACTGCTTGTTTTTTGTAATGTATTTGATTGGCTGTATTACATGTTGAATTGAATCAGTGTTGTATACAATGGAGTATTTAGCAGAACTAAGTGTCAAAATCACTTAAAATTTCGTTTTGCAAATGGGTCCATTATGTAATTTGATTCAGTGAAACAAGTTTTATGTGTATACACTTTGTATATCTTTTTTCTTGGATTGGTAGTTCATGGTCTATCTGATTGACCTTTGTTGAGTTGTGAATTGACATGAAATGCCCTGAGTTTGGTCAATTGATGCATTTCTCGAGCTCGTCTTATTGTTTTTTTTGGCTGATTTGTATTAGGTCCAAACCTAAATGGTCTTTTCGGGAGACAATCTGGGACAGCTTCTGGATACTCTTACTCTGCTGCTAACAAGAACAAGGCTGTCGTTTGGGGAGAAGACACTCTCTACGATTACTTGCTGAACCCCAAGAAGGTATTGTATTAATCCTTATTCTACAGTATTTTGCTATGCTTTGTGTAATCTTGCTTTCGTTTAAAATTGACTTAGATTTTTAAAGAATTATACAACCTCGCTTGTCATTTGTGATACTATCATTTATTTGGTATGTGTTATAAGAGTTCCAAACCCATCTCCTCCTCCTTCACTTAAATATTTAACTTTCTACTGCTGACTAAAAAGTATCCTCTGCTTTCTTTGCATTTGGTCATCCTTTGCAAATTTAGTTGTCAAATTTTAAACTTACCAAATTGGTTACATGCAGTACATCCCTGGTACAAAGATGGTGTTCCCTGGTTTGAAGAAGCCACAAGAACGTGCAGACCTTATCGCTTTTTTGAAGGACTCCACCCAGTGATTTTCTTCAAGCGGCCTCTAATCTTTTGTGTAGGAGAGATCAAAGGAGGATTTTGATCGCAAACTGAGATTTTTGTTTCCTCAGCGAGACCAACTTAGAATTCGTTTTTGTCAAATAAATTTTACCATGATGGGGAAAATTCAACCCTCGATTCTTACTATACTCTGATGCTACATCTATGTTCCTCAACATTTTTGTTACAGACGACTTATAGATTTCTCTTGCTCTGTGAAAGGGTAATGAAAGTGGAAGTTCCAACTTGTTTTTGTAATACATGTTGGTTAATTGATTACAATGTTAAGTTGTGATTGTGAACCATGTTATGATCTTGGCAGTCATGTGATTGTGAACCATGTTATGATCTTGTGAACCATGTTACTCGTTTGGTTGATTCGATCTGGCTGTTTCAGCTGTGTTGTTCTATTCTATTGTTTGGCTCTCTGATGTCTCTCCAGTGGTTTTATTATGGAGTCATGCCGTTTTCATATTTTTACCAGTGCGGAACACACAGCTTTGAAACTCTTCACTTTCTACAGACCCAATCTTTGTGTGTGCTGTGGCAAATGGATCAAAGATAATGGCTGATTGAATGCAGGGGAGTAATTTGTATGTGGATTTATGGATTATAGTGTCATGAAAAAATGCTTGTTAAGGCCCTGAGTCAATTCGGCTTTATGCTCTTTCGAGCCTTGAAGTTCATAGCATGCAAGTAAACCAGAACAAGTACGAAGTATATGAAAACCTTCTATTGGCGTTATCTCACATGCTTTCCTGTCTTGCATAACAATTTTCAAGACTTTAATCAACTATTGCTAGTTGATATCTAGCGTTTTGTACAAGCCTGGTTAACTAATCAAACTACTTGTGTCAATGAATGTTTGCAACAACAAGTTATTATTTGTGCGACATAATATATATATATTTTTTTTTGCAAAAATTCATTTATGGAGGAAGTATATTCACTAAAAAGTTCAGGCAATTAGACATATACTGTTTTGCTAGAAAATTAATCTTTTATTACATTTTCACTCTTTTGTCATATAAATTAGGTTTATTTCATGTTATTCTTAAGTCTCATTACCTATAAATCTAATTGTATACTCTCTTTTACCAGTAATTGTGTTAATGTCAACTATTTTTTTTGACGGGGTGAATGCCAACTAACTCAATAATATTAATAGTCGAAATTAAATTTGTCACGTTTCTTGTTGCAAACTCTCCGTATCAAAATCCTAACACTTGTGGCCGGGGGGTCGTGGACTTGTGGATAATAAAGCACGTAGCTTAAATTTTGTCCATTAATAGAGAGCCATAAGAAGAAGGTTTAGTAGTACTCTATGATTGTTTTGTATCCCTAATTTTCCAGAACTTTCTCATCTTCTTCAACTTTCCTTTCTAAATTTCTCCTCTTTTCTTTCCCAACTTTCTTCTACCACATTCCATTTTCTTAAATCAACAATTGTTAACCTTTAATCAGCTCTCTTTTAGAAAAGAAAGCAAAAACAGAGGAGTAAGGAAGAAATGGCAACATTCAGTGAAGCACCAGAAGGGAACAAAGATTCAGGAGCTAAGATCTTCAGGACTAAGTGTGCTCAGTGCCACACTGTTGAAAAAGGAGCTGGTCATAAGCAAGGTTTTTTTTCTAACTTCAATTTAATCATTTTTCCTGCCTTTTTGTTTGGGAAGATTGATCATCTTCTAAATTATGGTTTTTTTTTTGGGTGCTACTTTGAAGTTTAAAGTACGATGAATTGATGATTGACTTATCGTTGTTTTACTGTGTAATTAGTTTGCTATGAAAATGTTGAAAAGATGGTTACTGTTGAAAATAAGTGAATAGTAACTCTCAATGTTTCTACTTTAAGCTCATTGAAGTATGGAAATTCTTTGATTACGTAATACTTAGGAAGTGATCTAAGTTAATGAAGTTTTAGTGAAGGAATGATGATTGTACTAAGGCAATCATATTTTTGATGGGATTTAAGATGATGGAACTAAGATGAATTTCAGAAAGAAGGGTATGAGAGTTTAAGGGTTGTTAACTTAATTTTTATTTAAATTTCAACATATATGCCATGATACCAATCGTGAGAAGGTTGGATTTCAACTAGATCTTATTGAATTGATGCAAAGATGAGAATTTTTTTATGTAAGGGTTGTTATAAAACACGGCTCTCATCTTATATGAAAGGCTTCTTATGTGTAGTCTAGTTACCAACAATTAGGTAGTTTTGGATGAAATTAACTACCAAGTGAGCCGTTATGGTCTTATGGATAGTATTGAGTATTGACTCAATCAATCAACCGAAGCCTTGGTCCCATAATTGGGGTTGGCTACGAAGAGTATTGAGAATTTGTCTAGTTGAGGTATTTGAGTATTCAGTACATGGAGAGTGAAAGTATCATAAAATGATGGTTTAGTATACAAAATTGAACAAGAGTGAAGTTTGGATATTCACTCCAAGGCACGGAATCTACGTTTTCCTATTAGTTTAATTTTGCCCCAAACAACTAATGTGATACAATGAAGAGAGCAACTCACTTTGATGATCTTCAAAGTAAATTAAGAAAAGAAACTTTGTGTGGAACTTGTAATCAACACTCAAAGAAAAGTGAAAAGTTTGCAAGAAATTTCAGTGAGAAAAGCAAGTAACAAGCAAGAAAACTTAAGAGATTTCTAGTGTAATTAGCAAATGAATCAAGTGCAACTATTTCTAGGCAACTAGAAGCAATTCTAACAGCCATATTTGAGGTTGTAACAATTCTAGAAGCAATCAAGCTTAATCTATTTGAATTCATTGTGAATCACATTAATCTCATATTCTTATATCAATTGACATCCAACAGCTCTATTATAATTAAAACATCATAATCATGCATTAAGAAGGCTCCCAACAGAGTTGAAGCCCAAATGTGAGTTTAAGCTCAAACAATCTTAAGGGACCCCTTTGCCAAGCTTGTCCTAAAAAATCACCTCCAAATCCCATTTGCTCAAGGTCTAGTTATGCATAAATGTTCCAACATTTAATGCATTGTGAACATTATAAAATTTAGATGAAGTGGTTTGCTAGCCCTTTGGTTAGATGATCACTGGTCTACGAATTGTCAATTTTTCAATGATCTTGATCTGATGTAATGAGGACAGATGATCACTGGTCTACGAATTGTTAAAAGAAAATTTCAACTTGAATGGATAGATTCACAACGAGTTGTTCTTTCCTAATGAATGTTGCTACTAATTATGTGATTAAGGGCTATTAGTTCTTGTAAATGTCGTGCCCTTTCTGTCACTGATTGTATTTATGATGAAATAGGGCATTCTTTTTTGTTGCCTTTGTTCTTTCCATAATTCTATCGTACATTCGTACCTAACCTCATCTAGTTTTTCTTTTAACATRGAAGGTCCAAATCTAAATGGCCTTTTCGGTAGGCAATCAGGCCAAGCTGCAGGATACTCGTACTCTACTGCTAACAAGTCTAAGGCGGTTATTTGGGGAGAGGATACATTATATGAATACCTGCTTAACCCAAAGAAGGTATACTTCCTCTGTACTGTATATCTTAATTGTTATTAGACTACTTCCTCTGCACCATGTATATCTTAATTCTTATTAGACTGTTTACTGAGGCTTATCTCTAACAAGTGCTTAATTAACTGGCATAAGTCGGATTTGTATTTTTTTTTGCCCAAAATGAAGGATCATGTGTTCGGAGCTCARAGCCATATTAGAGCAATAGTCTATATTATTATTGGTAATTTCCTTATTTAGGTACCGCAGTAGTTGTAATAGGAATTTGAGAATTGAGTTAATTAAGTAATTCCTGCTTTTCTTATCTTTCAAATCTTGTCTCTTTGCTTCCTTGATCGAATTGCTCCCTTGTGAACAAAAAGCTGAACTCGATCCATCAAGTGTTGCAATGTTCCCTGTACAATTATACCATTTTCTATCTGTGTCTGCCGCATATACTACCTACAACTTTATCTAAACTGATTCAACTAAGCCAAAACAACATTCAAAGTCACTAGACCTCCTGAAATCGTTCCTATATATAGCTACACATAAAGCCGGGTATCTAGGAATCCCCATTACTAGTTTCGAAGTCATTAAAAATAGATAGGAACCAGTAATCTATTGATTTTCATTACACTTATTCTTTTGAGACTTCGATTTTCAGTATTTCAAATTTTATGCTTAATTGCCTTACTGCAATCAGTACGGGCAGCAATGATATACACTAGTACTTAAGAGCTCGTGTATTCTAATTTCATTTGCGCGGATTCCACATTCAAGTCATCTCTTCTTGAATCAGCTGTGAGTTTGGGGAAGAAATTACTCCCCCTGTGTCTAGATATAATGACTGGAAATTGGAGATAAAAGGTATCATTTCTTCATATAAACTTAACACATCTTGTTGTTTTTGCAGTACATTCCCGGGACAAAGGGTTTTCCCTGCTTGAAGAAAGCCAAAGATCGTGCAGACCTGATCGCGTATTGAAAAGACAGCAACTTCCGAGTGATTGCACAACTTTTATTTCTGCAAAAGATCACAATTGGCTTCATAACATTAGTACCAAAAGAGCTTTGCAACAATGGTCAAATAAAGATATGCATTAGCACGACTATATTCTTCCTGACAGGTGCAGTATACAATATTCTTTTGTTATTTCGCTCATGAAACTTGTCTAGGCAGAAATTATGCTCTTTCGTTCTGAATTTTCGTTCTTATTTCTTTGTTAAAAGGCCTAGCCTGAAAAAATGTATGCTGGAAGCCTGAGCTTCTGATGTATGATTGATTATACGAGCTTGACAGATAATCTAAAAATAATGTTTGCTGTTTCAGGGCGGATGTGTCTTGATCATCTTTGTTTATTTCCATTCAGAAGTTATAGTATTTAAGTTTATGAAAGTTTAATTACTTAGTCTTGTAATCTCCATTTCAAATTGTTTATTATGTTTGAAATGGTAGATGCAAGAAAGTGAACACTTTGATGTAAATTTTGTTTTTAATGATATATAAGAAAGCACATATATATATAAAATAAATCTTGTTAATTGTTTAAATACGCTTGTTCTTCATTATTGTCCAACGAGTCTGCATAATATTGGAGTTAGAGAGTGGTTGTGAAGAGATGGACTAGAGCCATGAAAACAGGATTGGCTCACTTGATAGTTGGAAAGGAGCTACCCTTATGCAAAGGTTTAAGAAGCAGAGCACCTGTGACCAAACGGTGTATTCCTGTGCATTGATACAATCGTGTACTTAGAGGCGTTAGACACTTGAAACTATGTATAATTTTACTCCATTTTCTTTTTATTTTAAATTGCAATTAGTTTTTATTTTTACGAAAGGAATTACATTTTGTGATACGATAAATGACTAAGTTAATATTAATTTAGTACGAACCGATGTGGCATATTATTTTGCTGAACTTCCATGAAAGAGGTAAACAAACCTCCCAGTCTTGACTCATCTACCTTGACCTCTAATGGGGGGACTTGACCTGGTGATGGTGGTCTTGGTGGAAGTAGTTCCTCCTATTTAGGGTTGCATACTTGCATGCGGTTTTTTTGGCATATTTGCGTTAAGAGACAAAATGATCTCAAATCTACATTCACACATTTTTCAACACCTAGAGCATACATAACTTGTACATGCTTGTTTTTTTTTTTTTTTTTTTTTGACAAAAAAAAACAATTTGGACCTTGTATCTGTATCTTTCAAAGCAAAAACTTTGAAATCAAATTTGAAAAATTACATTTTTGAAGAAATTTTACTGATATTATTAGCTATATTGCGTAATTTACATGAAGTATGACCTCTATTAAATACACTTACTTTCTATTTACTCATTTTTAATTTATACATAGCTTTTTGTATTCTTAAATTGAGGATCAAGTTCCTAAAAGACAAGTGTTTATTATATAAACGTCATTCATCAAGATTTTTTAAAAATTGTTCATTTAAAATAGATAAAAAAATTTATACGGGGTTGTGATACTTTACACAACGAGTACCATCGATTTGCGAAAAATTGTTGGTTCATAACAAGGATGACCAGAGGGCACAATATATCGGGACTTTTTCTCATTTTCCAAACACCAAATTTGACTCTCACAAGCATAAAGTCACGTGGGCTTTATAAAGACATCACCAAATTTACTCTTCTTATACCCCGATATAAGCTAGCTGTCGTTCCATATCGGTTATGAACTCGATTGTAAATGTACAAATAAAATGCACCATTACCAAAGAAAAAGAAAAAAGAGCCCAAAATGAACAAAGAAAAGAAAAACTGGAAACAAACAAAAAACAAGTAATTGAGAATTGAAATCGTTGGCTTCTGCCAAATTCAAAGCTTCCTCAATCATACAACACCTGAGTCTAGTTGATTTGAGTGTGTGGTCTATTTGCTCACTCTCAACTGCGATTGCGACTCTCTTTCATTTTCAGATCTATATCACTATTTCACCAACTCACCAGTTCAACATTTTCTCATCATTCATTTTCCAGGTTCTCTTCTCTCCTTCATTTCCTCTCATTTTTAATGTTTTTTTTTTTTAACTTATTTTTTGCCTTATATTCATGTTTGTTAAGTGTTAACATTATCTTTCATTTGGTTCTTTCTTTTTCCTGTTAATTTGATTGTCGTTCTCTTTTTCCATTTTTCATGGGTTTTTTTATTTGTCTTGAGATTCGATGATTAGATGTTGGGTTTCATATTTTGGATTTTATATATTCGTTCCGCAATCCCCATGTTATTTTCTTCAAAATAATGGAAGATTGTAAAATGAAGGTAAACGAGGGGTTTTTAAATCCTAAATGTTTGCAATTATCGCAGTTAAATTTGATCACTGACAATTGCATTGGTGTTAATTTAGCAAGTCACATTTCTGGAAATGTTACGGCTTTTACTTGTTGTGCGTTGCTATGAATCATGAAAGGATTGAATCATTCATGCAATCATGCATAATTACATTTCTTGTTTTTTTAAAAACATAACCTAGGGAAAACACCTAAAGTCGGAATAGTTTTGGAATGCATGCCGAAATCATTTGTTAGTAAGTGTAATTAATGTGTAATTAATCCATCAATAGTCCCATAGGTGGGGTCGGCTACATGAACCAGAGGTGATCGTTCAGTGTAGTCTTGTCAYTTGGCACTTTATARGCCTTATATCATATTACTGATTAGATTGGTCCAAGATTGGACTTGGGAGTGTATGTTTTACCCATTATTAGGAAAATCAAGAATGATCAAAGACCTTGGCTTATGGATATGTAATACAACTAGTGTTCATTAAAATAAGTAGCAGGATTTTATGTGGGAAGTAGCAACGATGCTGCATTAGAATTGGGTCGAATACATTATCGAAATTTTACATTGCAAAGAAACATAATTCTGGGACCACTTTCATAAAATGTGGCATGATACATTTTGAAAAGTCCATCCTTAGCTAATGAATAAGCATTGCATACCAATTTGTTGGGTATGTTGAGGTTTTAAAGCAGCTCGTCAGAAAGGCTTTCATGTTTAATTGTTTCTTTTCATCTGAAATAAATGGTGTGTATATATSTCTCATCGAATTAGCAAAGTAGAAAGTAAATCAAGGCTGAGGTAATTAAAAGACATTAGTTAGTTGGAGTGTAGGAGTAGCATTACTGATTCATCCTTGAAGGCTCCTAGTTGGGAGATTCATATGGCACGAGTTTGAGTTGGATAATCTTATGATATCTTATTTTATCTTTGAAGTAATKGGTTACACGCCTACACCTGGTTTCGGAAGTGAATTCAGCTGTAGATATTTGTTGTAATAAGTACTGAGTAATAAGCTATTAATTTGACAGCAAAAATCAACTATAGCATACTCCTCTCAAATTGGAGCAATAGTATAAAAATGTTAATGTTTAGGATGCTTTGTCAGTTGTTACTCTTGAAGAATGGTTTGTAGTTGATGGTTTTACACCTTTTACGTATTGTTCATGTATGGACGTACCCACACTTTGTTTGGTGATGATGCTGAGCTCCACCTGAGAGGAACTCTAGTCTACTGGTCAATTTAATGATAAAAAATCCCCTTTGACGAATTATTCACTTTATATTAACACGCATCGATTGTGATCTCCTTTTGCAAATTTATCTGATTAATTGTTCTAAACTTCTACATTGCAGGGGTACTGCAAGTTTGCATATTATTGTCATTTCTGTCACATAAGTTTGCATATTATTGCCATTTCTGTCGCATAGTGCCCACTGCCCAGTGCCATGTCACGTAGGCCTGTAAATCCTTCTCGACGATTAGTTGATAGRGGGAACAGTTCTTTGGGAGGGTCATCGCAACCAAAGTCGCGCTCATCACCACTGCTGTCAATAGGGCTTCTGCTTTTGGTACTTCTCAACTCTATTTTGTATTCCTTTCATTCTGTTTTGTCATTCTTCCTCGTTATATGATTTGGACTATGTGTTATCCATTTCTAGTAATTGTAACTGTAGATTACGGAAAGTTTTTTGACTCTGCATGTTGCATATGCAAACTCTTTACTTTTAAATGTTAATACTTCGTAATAAATGTTGAAGTAATTGGTCAAGTTCAAACCTTATATCTCTTGCTTTCGCTTTTTACTTCTCATCAATATTCTTTGGAAATAGTGTGAACTTGTCTTTTGTTTCCAGTAAATTTCTAATGAAGGCATGTTTGTTCTAAGATCATTTTTTTAATTTCTTCTTGTTAATTACAGGCGGAATCCTCTTCATGCCTACTCATACAGCAATTCAGCGTCTGTAGTGTTGTTATCTTTCGATTCATGTTCTTTGGATACATGCTATAAGCCCTATTACCCCTCTCCTTCCCGAAACACACAAATCCAACTCGCCTACCCACCCAATTATTAAACAATGTGAACTTCTGCAGTCGAAAAAAGTGTCGATGTCGTCAGTAAAATTGAAGGTAACTTTGTATCCATCCATATTATTTTACTATTTTACATTGCAATCCTCTTTAAGATTTAGATTTCGATTATTTTTAAAAAATTTCTTATGTTTTTATTTATGGTTAATTCTTAATGGGATGGTTGGAAATTTTGAATGCATATTCTGTGATGTTAGGGACTAAACCAATAGCACTGCAAAACGAATAAGTTATCAGTCTATATTTGAAGTCAAATTTTTCTTGATAAACCTACTGCATGTGTAATCATCTCTATACCAATCACAGAAAAGTGAAAGAATCTCATGATCCCTTGCATTTCTAATGTCTAATCTCCTCTGTTCATGCACTCTATATTTTTACAATGGTATCTGCTTAATCAGGGATTATGAATGGAGAAGAGAAGCAAAAATTATGACTTGAGAACTTTTCAAGTATATGACCTGTCTTGTGCATCTGCAGTGGTGTGTCATGCACATTAGAATTCACAAGCCTTACCTTGCTAAGGAAAGCATATGGAGACAGCATGCATAAGTGTTGCACGTAGGCCCTGATACATGCTCTGTAGTATCCAATTTATTAAAGAAACAGGATACTAAGCATGGGAGTGAACCATATGACATAGATGATGCTGATAATCAGTGCCAGAAGCTTGTCGAAAAGGAATTGTGCGAGTTCTGATATCAAGTTTCCTCTTCCATACCGGCAAAATCATTTTCACTTTTATGGTCAGATGCACTGGATTATTTGTCTCCTAGTCCTCACACAAAACACTTCCAGAACTGGCAGGGTTGCTTCTGAGGGATGTGATTTCACTGGTATTGTTCTAAATTATCAAACTTTTTTTTTCAGTTTCTGCTCACAATCTCCATCATTTTTCACCCCAATGCTTTTCTCGCACTTGCCAATTCTAGATGACATGCATGATTTGGTATGTAGTGTCCGTTTTGTTGTTTAAAACTTGGGATGCTTTATTGTTTGGTGTATGATGCTTGGAAGTACGATGAATCACTGAGCAATATAGCTTAGCAGTTGGCCTTAACCAACAGTCCTTTACCTGAATTGCTTCCATAAATTTGGCATGTTTTGTGAGCACAAAGGTTTTAAGCTGCATTGCAGTGTAACCAGCAGATTATAGAAACTTTAATTATATTAGTCACCAAGCCGTATTGCTTTGGTCCAACAAGAACTCTTATTCTCTATAATATTTTTTAACTTCTTTTGAACTCCCGAGGTTTATAGGTTTTAATTGCTGGCATTGGAACCAATGTGCTGCATCTCAATAGCCTGTTCTAAAACATTATTTGAACTTGTAGAACTCATGTTCTGCTGAGGGATAATTTCAAAAAGTAGAAATTAAATTTATTAATGAATTGTAACGTTTACAAATGCACTCTCAAAAGAGAAGAGTATTTTGAATGATGCTTCACCTTGAAACCTGTTACTAACTTACTAATCCATAAGTTTATCTACTATGACAAACTTAGCTTAATTTGAGGGGTCTAGAAGGGGGAAGTCGGAAGTGCTATTATTTGCATGAGCTGCGAACTTCATTTCGTCTTTCTTGAACTTTTTATTTTTTATTTGTTATAACTTTAGGCTATTAATGTGCCTTTTTCAGTTCTTACGTTCCGAGTTTACTCTTAGAAGACATTTTAATAGGGAAAATTAGCTTTAGATTAAAGAAAAATGTATGGAATCTAATCGTTGTCGTAACAAATTATTGTTTTGAGAGGAACGCGTTCTGTATAATTCTTAAGGATTATTAAACAAACGTGGCTTGAAATAAAATTAATTTATAGTGCAAAGAGGCTCTTCAATGCTTAAAGCTTGGAATACGATTATGTTAGCTGATGTCCTTGTGAAGATCGAGCTCGACTGTGTTTCTGACAAGTATTCTAGTGATCTTAAATATACATATAATGATGGGTATTAGTCCATCAATTGATGGGTAGATTCTGTTATGCATCTAGTAGTTTATATTTCTCTCTCTTTTATCTTTTTTTATAGACTTACCGATCTGACATTCAATTTAATAGGGTACCCTGGACAACAGAGAGCCAAGGTTGTTGAGCTTTCCAAATTTGGTCGTGCTGTAAGTGCCACATCTTTTATTTTAATGTTCTTTCTTTAAGTGGGTGATGGCTTTCTTTTTCATTATTTTATTTTTAAATGTGCAACTATTCTTGAGATTTTACCTGCGAGATACCACTCTCTTTTCTCATGTATTGAATAGATCAAAGCATGCATAAGTATAATGCTCCATGCTGTAGAAGTAAATCCATGGAAGTGTTGTTATTCAGTGGACTGGAGCATTTCTTATTTCTTTAGTAGGGTATAGTCATCGAAGCACAACAATGGATGAATATAGAAGTGTAGAAGACTTCTTTTTTATAAGAGGTCCTTGCTTAATATCTTTATAACGAGTCTAGTATCTAATTGTACCTATTTGGGTTCCAAGAAGTTCCAAACATTAACACCTTAGTTGCTATAACCTACATTCTTGTAGAATATTTCTTCGACTAGTTGCTGTGAATCTGGGAAGTGGGAACTAATGTTGAATGGTAGTTTCTAATATATTTGATGTCATGATTTTATGTTTGTGAAGGCCAAATTGCGGAGTGCTTCTTGGTGGATTAGATACTTTGTACAAACAAGTCTGGAGGAGAATGAATCTGCAATGAAAAAGTTCGAACAGGCTGCAGCAAAGCGCTCTTACAGATCAGCTTGTCAAATTTTCCACTTGAAGGCGTATCCTTGAGTTATAGGTTTAAGTGAGAATAATGCTCAACTATTTTCCTAACTGCATAGTTCAGAGTACATATACGAAGGACGTCCGCAAAGCGATTAAGAAATCTTGTAATCGTTTTTGAATCAGCGTAGGTGAATGTTCRGATTGGCATCTCTCAATGCCAGAATATATCATAGAAAGTTTGTGTTATTCAATGGTTTTGGGGGTTTGCAACGTTGATCAGATCATATATTTTTGATAATAGTAGGCTCAATTTGAATTTTCACTGTTGTTGATTCTTGTCGATTTCGATCATCTCTGCTCTTCATTACCCAGATAAGAMTTTTTGTTGGAGAATATAACTTGTAACTTCTAAGCATACCACAATGATTTAGTTTCACTTTTAGAGGTTGGCATAAAAGATGTGATCTGTGACAGGAAATCCTCTTATCTGGTTGTATTCAATTCTGAGATGGGCAATTATATGCGATTTTAAGAGTTGTGACAATAAAAGGTGGTTACGGTTGTGGTTGTGGTTGTGGTTGTGGTTGCGCTTGTTAGCTTTCGAAATAGATTTTGAGCTTTGATGATGATGCTAGTAGAACAGAATGTGGAATACAATTCAGGTATTTGTAAAATTGTAATACTCCAGTTATCCAGTATGATATGGCGAAAGTGATTGGCTACCATCCTCATCCTATTGAAGGGTCGTTTTAATTATGATTGCGAGTATACTGACCTCTTTTCTTTTCTTCTTTTTGAGTGGGGTAAAGGGGTTAGTTGCCATCTAATCGGACTTTCAAGGTAGACCACCAGGGCTRTGTTTCTACGGACTAAAATAGACCTCAATCGAGTTGAATAAAATTAAATTAATCTTAAATGAAGTACCATGTAAAATTAAGTCTAGAGAACAGCCTAGAGTTCTAGAGTGCATTGCTCCGGTGATTGTTTTTTTAACATGGATCGGTTCACTTCAACTTATTTTTAATACTTACTGCTTGTTATAATAAATTTAATAGTCATCAATAAGTACTCGTAGCTATGAACATAGATAAATTTAGATAAGCATCAATGATTTTTTTTTAAAGGAATGATATCGATGATATTCTCACAAATAGTTTCTCGTGCATGAATTGTATGCAATCGTTAGGGACAAATTAAATTGTCTTTAGAAAAGATTGCGAATCGTATAACCTATTTTTTTTATGTAATAAAAGTGTGATCTTGTTATGCATAAAGGTAAATGATGAGAAAAGAATAAACTTTAAATGTTCTTTTACCGGAGAAAAATAGATTTATTGTAAAAATCTAATGCATATAGTTTTGTTGATACTTTGGATTTCAATAAATCTTTTACATCAATATTTAAGTATAAATACAAGTACATAGTACTATGGTAGTATACTAGTATCCCTAAAAAAATATTTCCTCGTCTCTTTTTATTTGTTACATTTACTTTATCACAGTTTTTGAGACACGACTTCAAATTAACAATAATATCTTAAGTTGTAATATAAAAAATTATATTTCTCAAAAAGTACACCTCAAGACGAATCAAACAAGAGCAAGTCAAAACTTACAAATGAACAGTATCAAAAGTCAGAATTTAGCATAAAAAAGAATAAAGAGGTATAAAATTAGTATGAGTAGTATCCATATGTAATTATGGAGTACTCTGGTTTGAACGTGTGAGGCTGCGACTTGCCTAGAAAAGATGGTCTGGTGACATAATAGTAATAAAGCAACTATTGATTGCTCAAATCAATAATTGTCCCATTATTGAGTAATCAGTAATCACACCAGAATCCTCATCATCTCTTGAAATCATAAAACACATCTCACTCTATTGTTTTAATCAAATATTTGAAACAATAATTTTTTGAGATGCTCATAAGTACGACAATTTTACTTGATGTAACTCCTACATACGTATATTTGATTGCGAGTCCTATAACGAAGACAATAATGTAAAACGAGAATAGAAAAGAAAACGTTTGTTTTAAAATATTTGAAATATTTAACATACCATTCACGTAAAAAAATAATACCTCTTTTGCTTGTAAAGTTTTTCTAACTTTCCATTATGTGACTTCTTAAAGATTTTATTCACTTTTGTTTTATTCTAATGGACAATTAACTTTGTAAAGTGGTTAAAATATTTCTTTGTTTCTAGAAAATTCTGAGAACGATTCTTATTTTCGCCCTTGTAGCTTTCTAAAAAAAATAGACAACTAAATTTATTTTTATTTCCACACATTTTAGTGTCATGTAAGGGCTATGTAATTCATTTATTTAAGTTTTAGTACTTATTAAAAAAAAATTTAGATTAGATCAGACCAAATAGAAAAATTCAGATTAAATAAAAAATACTAAAACAAAAAAGAACTATAAAAAGATTAATCAGATCAGATCAAAACATCATATCAATTAGGCCAGATCAGAAAAGTTCAGAATAGACAAGATTCAGACAAACTAAACAAGCCACCTCTTCTTATCAAAATGAGGAATGAATTGGAACAATGACTTCAACCCCACCTTTGATTCCGCGATCAGGGGTTCGAATCTTATATATCTCTTGTAATACCCGCCCTTATGACTTATTCGGAAAAAACACTCCACTAATCAAATTCAATTGATAACACATAAGAGAGTGGATTTAAAAGACTATTATGGCTACTAAGCATCCCACCAAATCTCCTTAATTCTTTTTTTTTTTATTAAAGAGAAAAGAATATCACAATACCTTTCACACTCAAAGCCGAAAGTACACAAGTATGTGTATGAGGCGGATAAATCACACGCTGAGTTGGGATATGAAACCCGACTCTAGACATTTTTGTAATTAAATAACAACTAAGGGCATGGTAGCACTTGATAGAATTTGCATCGACTTGATTCATGCTTCTAATTATTTATTTGGACTCGGGATCAACTTAGGACTTTATCTACTACACCGTATTTGGACTTAATTTATATTATATAGGACTTGATAGAATTTGCATCGACTTGATTCATGCTTCTGATTATTTATTTCCATCAATTCTCTTTTTTCTTTATTTTTATTCACTTTAATATTTTTTTATTGTGCAGTTGGACTTGTTTATTCCAACGCTGCGTGTGCCTGATACTTTCTCAGTATTTATGATATTTTCCCATGGTCAACTATCTGTTGTCAGCTATCTTTTTTTTACATTCATACACTTCTACTTTATTGTATTTTTGTTACGAATATTGTTCAACATAAAAAATACTTTATCAAATCTTATATACTTGCACAGTTCCACCCCACACTTGTGAAATTATTCTCTTCTTTTAATGTTATGAAATATGAAAAATGAGGGAGGTTATTCAATTGTCCGTTGTACCATATCATCGGTGATATACTGATATTATCTACATATTCATATATTCATAGTCTTCTCCCAACATACAAATCAAGCCTTTGGAATTCTAAAATGCTAATCGAAATCGAAAAATATTGATAAAAAGTCCACATTTTTTGAACAAGCGACTAAAATGCCCCTAACGTACAAGCAATTAAACTTTTTTTTGAATTTGGGGCATTTTTCGTTTGGCACCTACAAATTAAGAAAAACAATCGCAATAAAGTATTTAATTTAGTTTTTTTGAATGCGAATGATTCATAAAAGACGGGAATGAGATCATGAGACTCTCAGAATCACTTGAAATCTGGCTGGAAAACTCTCGAAGTCTCTAACCAACCGAACTATTCCGTTTCTGAGTATTTAATTCAGTGATGGCCGTATCGCATAACCGCGTAACCGCTAAGATAAACACACACATCATTAACATGAGTATTCACTACTAAGATTGCATTAAAAAATAAGGCCACTCTGCAACACCCCGAAAAAAGGCGCCTTTGCCACATTTCCCACTCACTCTTCTACTTCACACGTCGCCATTTTCACACACCCAACACTCACTCACTCACTGACTCCGATTTCTTTTTCTCTCTCCAATTTCGCACTTCCGTATAAGCAACCACTAACAACTACAAGTCTTCAATACTACTCAAACCACACTCAATTAGGGTTTTTTTAATCTCCTCTTCTTCTTCTCATCACAGTAATGGATGATTCAATCAACTAGCTGCAAATTTCCGAGGAGAGAGAGCGAGAGAGAGAATCAAACGAACAGTTTTCAATGGCGGTGGAGTACACGTGTTGCGAGACGCATTTCTTCGTCAATATCGGAATTATTGTGTTTCTTGTGATTTTCGCTGGTTTGATGTCTGGACTTACTCTAGGGCTCATGTCTATGAGTCTTGTTGATCTTGAAGTACTTGCTAAGTCTGGCACTCCTAACGATCGTAAACATGCTGGTATTTTCACTTCCTTTTTTTT
>SNQN01005634.1:1262-26048 GCA_008642245.1 Bassia scoparia | reverse complement strand
TGCAAAGACACATTGTGAATTAAATTCTGAGTTATAGTTTTGTTTGTTTACGTTAAAACATTCGTTTTTGCTCCTGAATTGGTGGTTTATTCCTATAGATTCAGGTTTGATTTTGATCATATAATCGTGGGTGGATTTATTCCTATAAGCGATTGTGGTGATTAAAATTATTACTTCCTTGTTTGCGTATTTAACGAGGGAATTTTGATTATTATTGTTGATCGAGTTGTGCTAGGGTTGTTTGTTTAATTCATACGAAGCGTATACGTATCATCTTGGTTATCAGAGCCTAGGTTAGCAATCTTGAACGATGAGCAGCGGAGACGAAGAGAAGGATAAGATGCCTGAGGGGTTAACCGAGGAGCAGGTTAGGGAATGGCATCGAGATAAGCAGATCAGGGAGTTGGCTACGAGGGTAGAAAAAAATGCCCTACGCCTCGAAGAAGCTAGCAACAAGGGGAAAAAGAAGGTATGTTCTTCAACTTCTAGCTCTTCCAGTGTCGAAGAGGTACCCAAGGCATGGAGGAGTACCCGCAAGAAACTAGTATACAGCAGTGGAGAGGACTCTTCCGAAAGGAAGAAACACCATCGGAAGAGGGAGAGTGATCGAAATTTAAAATTAGATATTCCTGATTTCTACGGGGGTATGAGCGAACCTGATAAATTCCTCGACTGGGTTCGTAGAGCTGAGACCTTGTTTGAGTACAAGGATTACGATGAAAGGCACAAGTGCAAGATAGCGGAATGCAAGCTAGCAGGGTATGCGAGTCTATGGTATGAAAATTTAAAAAGAAGGAGGCAGAAAGAGGGGCGCGAAAAGATCACCACCTGGAAGCAATTGAAGAAATATATGAAGAAGAAGTTTGTACCCTCAAATTATGTCCAAGATTTGTACATTCAAATGCAGACTTTGAAGCAGGGAAATCAAAGCGTCGAAGAATACATTAATGAATTCGAAAGGTTAAGCATGATGTGCGATCTGGAGGAACGAGAAGAACTAAAAATTGCGAGATTTTTGTCCGGTCTGAGTGGAGAAGTATCCGAAAAGGTGGATGTGCAACATTATTGGAGTTTCGAAGATTTATGCAAGGTGGCTTTACGCGTAGAAAAGAAGGGAAAAGGGCAGAAGCAGCCAGGGAATTTTCGACTCAATTCGCGAAGTTTTGATCGAGCAAAGACAACGGAGAGAGATAAAAATACCAATGAGAAGATGGGAACTGCACCACCCGAAATCAAAACTAATCTCGACGCGAGAGACCATAAAAGAAAATGCTTTAAATGTCATGGCTATGGACACATAGCACGAGAGTGTGGCAACTCGCGAATTRTGACTCTCAGAGAGGTTAAYGAGATTGAAGCAGAAGGYGARGATAAGGTATATCAATCTGAAGAAGACGATGGCAAGATTAGTGAAATTGAGGCKGAAACCACGGGWAAGACACTGGTACTGCGCCGAATGTTGCACACTAAGATGGGAGAAATAGAGAACTCACAGCGGGACAAAATTTTTACCACTCGGTGCAAGGTGCGGGATAGACTATGCAGTGTCATAATAGACTCTGGAAGTTGCACCAACGTGGTGTCAACCGAGTTAATCGAGAAACTGGAACATCCCATTATAGAGCATCCGCGTCCCTACAAGCTACATTGGTTGAATGATCAAAGCGATGTCAAGGTGAGTAAACAAGCTCTAATAACCTTTTCGATTGGTAGATATCAAGATACTGTATTGTGTGATGTTTGTCCGATGGATGCGTGCCACATTCTATTGGGTCGGCCATGGCAGTATGATCGGTTCGCACAATTCGATGGGCGCACTAATATTTATGTTGTCAAGAAGAGTGAGAGAGACAAACCTGTTGCCCTTAAACCTATCTCTTATGATGGACTCCAAGACAACATAGCAAAGAAGGCCATCTTGTTGAAAGCCAAAAGATTCGAACAGGAACTAGGAGATGGCTGCGTAATCTTTCTTCTCATGGTAAAGGGATTTGAAGGCAAGCCATCTGGGCATCCAACTATATTGACACAACTACTAGCCGAATTTCAAGATGTTTTCCCTCAAGAGCTTCCAAAGGGACTACCTCCAACCCGAGGGATAGAGCATCAAATAGATCTAATTCCGGGAGCACCACTTCCGAATAAAGCGGCGTATCGATGCAACCCAACAGAATCCAAGGAGATGCAAAGGAAAATAGAAGAACTGATGGAACAAGGACATGTTCGTGCTTCCATGAGCCCCTGTGCCGTGCCCACACTCCTTGTGCCTAAAAAAGATGGAGGATGGCGCATGTGCATTGACAGTAGGGCTGTGAATAACATAACCATCAAATATAGATTCCCCATACCTCGACTGGATGACCTTTTAGACGAATTACACGGCTCGCAATATTTCTCGAAGGTGGATCTGCGCAGTGGCTACCGCCAGATCAGAATGCGTGAGGGAGACGAGTGGAGACCGCGTTCAAAACAAAGGTCGGGTTATACGAATGGCTCGTGATGCCTTTTGGACTAACCAACGCCCCAAGCACCTTTATGCGACTAATGAACGAAGTATTGAAGCCCTTCTTGGGAAAATTCGTAGTGGTTTACCTCGATGACATCCTTATATATAGCCGAAGTCTAGAAGAACACATTGCACATCTCCGCAAAGTATTTGAAGTTTTGAGGCAGCAGAAGCTGTATGGAAAACTTGAGAAGTGTTGTTTTCTTGTGCCCAGTGTCACGTATCTAGGATATGTGGTGTCACGGGATGGCGTAGCAGTTGACCCTTCAAAAGTCAAAGCTATCAAAGGGTGGCCAACAAACCAACGTGACGAAGTAGGTCTTTCCATGGGTTGCATCTTTTTATGGAGGTTTGTCAACAATTTCTCGAGTATTATTGCCCCTATGATTGAGTGTCTAAAAAAGGACAAAGGAATTCGTGTGGACAAGGGAAGCCCACAAAGCATTCGAGCTTATCAAACAGAATATGCGAAGCTCCTATATTAGCACTACCAGATTTTTCAACACTTTTGAAGTCGAAACGATGCTAGTGGAGTGGGAATTGGTGCAGTGCTATACAAAAGGGAAGGCCTATCGCTTATTTTAGTGAAAAATTAGGAGGATCACGCCTGAACTACTCCACATACGACAAAGAATTCTATGCGATAGTGAGGGCCCTAGACCATTGGAGCCATTACCTACGTCCTAGTCATTTCGTGCTACATTCGGATCATGAGTCATTGAAATATATACATGGTCAACAAAAGTTGAACACTCGACACGCAAAATGGGTGGAATTCCTTCAGTCCTTCAATTTCTCCTCTAGGTACAAGGAAGGTAAGTCCAACATAGTTGCTGACGCATTATCTAGACGATACACATTGCTAGGGGTCTTGAATTGCAGATTGCTAGGTTTCGAATTACTTAAGGAATATTCTGCCTACGATACGGATTTCTCTCAAATCATGGGACAATGAAAGAGAGGGGTGTTGGGGAACTACACAACACAGGACGGTTACCTCTTCAAGGGAAACCAATTATGCGTGCCGAAATGTTCCACCCGAGAGTTACTGATCCGAGAGGCACATGGCGGAGGCCTAGCTGGGCATTTTGGCATAAACAAGACACTAGGAATCTTGCAGGAGCATTTCTACTGGCCTCGAATGCAATCAGACGTGCAGAAAATTATTTCTATGTGTGCGAGCTGCCAAAGTGCAAAAAGCACCTTTCACCAGGGTGTCTACACGCCATTACCGACGCCTGAATACCCTTGGGATGACATATCGATGGATTTTGTAGTAGGCTTACCAAGGACGCAGAGAGGGAGAGACTCCATTATGGTGGTTGTAGATCGATTTTCGAAAATGGCCCATTTTATTGCTTGCCACAAGACCGGTGATGCCTTAGTAATGGCGGACTTATACTTTCGAGAAGTGGTACGGCTTCATGGAGTTCCAAGCACGATCGTCAGTGATCGAGATACAAAATTCATGAGCTATTTTTGGAAAACCTTGTGGAGGTTAGTTGGCACAAAACTCCTTTTTAGTACCTCCCACCACCCGCAAACGGACGGACAAACCGAGGTAACCAACCGGACATTGGGGGCACTATTGCGAGGGTTGGTTAGCAAGACTCAGAAGGACTGGGACATTAAATTAGCTCATGCTGAATTCGCTTATAARAGGTCTCCAACTTATGCAACCAACCGATCCCCTTTCGAAGTTGTCTATGGCGCCAATCCGCGACTACCTATTGATCTCATTCCATTACCAAAGGGGGAAGTTGTCAACATGGATGCTAAAAGTAGGGTGCAAGCCATGTAGAAATTACACGCTCAGGTACGCGGTAGGATCGAAAAAATCAATGCCAAGTATAAGGAGCGAGCCAACAAACACCGTAGGAAACGAATCTATCAGGTGGGAGACTTGGTTTGGTTACATTTTCGGAAGGAGAGATTCCCAAATAAAAGGAAAAATAAACTCATGCCAAGAAGTGATGGTCCTTTCAAAATAATCGAGAAAATCAATGACAACGCATATAGACTAGAATTACCCGAGGAGTATGGTGTTAGCGCKACWTTCAACATAGGAGACCTGACRCCKTACCTAGCTGATGACGAGTTGCAAAATTTGAGGACAAATTCTTCCGACGAAGGGGAGTATGCTACAGGTGGAGATGAACACAATGAAGAAGCAAAATTTGAAGGGATTTTAGACGCACATGAGGAGGAAATAGAACTCAGGCTGAGTGAGCCTTTGGGAATTAATAGCAATCTCATTACAGGAGGAGCAGGCAGTGSGGAATATTGCATGATTGCTTGGCGAGGGAACAAAGATGCAGTGAGCAAGAGTTCAGAAGATATACTAGATTAATTATTTTATTTAGTTAATATTTAGTTGTTTWAGTAATTAGCTATCTTATGTTTTAGTTGTTAATAATCTATCTTAGATTTAGTATTTTAGATTAGATTAATTCGGTTAGATATCTTKTWTTAGCCTATTCTCTAGTCATGAGAGTAGTATAAAAGGGACCTTAGGGATTATTGCAAAGACACATTGTGAATTAAATTCCGAGTTATAGTTTTGTTTGTTTACGTTAAAACATTCYWTTTTGCTCCTGAATTGGTGGTTTATTCCTATAGATTCAGGTTTGATTTTGATCATATAATCGTGGGTGGATTTATTCCTATAAGCGATTGTGGTGATTAAAATTATTACTTCCTTGTTTGCGTATTTAACGAGGGAATTTTGATTATTATTGTTGATCGAGTTGTGCTAGGGTTGTTTGTTTAATTCATACGAAGCGTATAGTATCACACCACACCCAATAACACAACCTACCACTCTGAGCACCTAACACCTCCTGTCAATTCCACAACACCAATCACAACCAAACCCCAACAAATCTAAAAATCAATAAAACTAAACCAAACCCAACAATTCTAAAATCAATTGCAAATTATGGTGAGTTGAATAAAGAAGAAAAAGAAGGGAGATGTCGATCAAGATTTGCTTACGGCGAATGGTAGCGGTGAGAAGAGTGAAAGCGGTGATGGAGGGTGGTGGCGGTGGTTGTTGGAGGTGATGGAGAGAGAACGAAGGTGGTAAAGGTGGTTGTCGGAGAGAGAACGAAGGTGGTGGTGATGGCCTTTGAGAGAGCACGATGGTGGTGAATGGAAACAAAGAGAAGAGAGTGTGTGTGGGTGGGGTGGGGTGGGTGTTGGATGACGGTGGTTGTTTTGGAGCTAGAGATGGTGAGGTAGGGGGGTGATGGTGGAAAGACTGTGTGGTGGTTTGGAAGGGGGGAGGGAAGTGGTCGGTTGGTTTGTGTGATTATAGAGGAGAGAGGAAAGTGAAGGCTGGGTGGGTGGTGGGTGGTTATGGAGGAGAGAGGATATGGGGTTTTATGGGGTAGAGATTAATTGATTAAGATTAGATGTAAATTGATTTGTTATTATTCAGTATGGTATTAGTTTTTAAATATATTATATTAAGGGTAAAACTGTAAATTTGTACCTTAAAATATACTAGTTTTGGAAAGTTTTGGTTTGTTGCGTGTATTTGTAAATCTAAATAAGGAAATTGTTTGCAAATAATCGAAAACGGAGGAAGTACATGAAATCGAAATTAAGAATGTAAATAAATGTGATTCAAGAATTTTTTTTTTTATTTAATTTAAGAGTATGTTAGTTATTAAATGTTTGGTGAGTTGTACATATATACTTAAAATAGAAATGGTACAAGTAATTTGATACGTCAATTTATGTTTATATGGTACAAGTAAAGAATGGAGGGAGTACTATTTACTATTAGAGCTTATATATTATTCGGTATTAATAAATAAAAAAATACTCGGTAGTTAAAAATAATAGTAATTATTATAATTTTTGATACCAAAATGAAACTGAATTATTAGTGTCCGATGGGGTTGGGTTGGATTTAGTCTAAGTGAGTGTTAAACCCCACAAGACCCAGAGAAGAGTAGAGCAGTATTGTTTGCATGCACTGGGCAGTTTATGAGGAAGTGAGGACTAGCAGGGGACAAAGTGAGTCGACGAACATCTATCTGAATTCTGAAGGCATAACCAGATGATTCCTGATCAGATCAGGAAGTTGAATGTTGGTGAATGTTTCAATAACACACTTGACATATAATTCCAACACATTAATTTATACTTAAATGGTAGGACGTACACTACATTACATACCATTTCAAATTTCAATAACTTGGCCATATATTTCCTACACCATTTATATGTTAGACGGTGAGTGAGAAAGTCAGTGTGAGTATTTGATTTTAATGCTTTATGGCCCAAGAGATGAAACTTTTTAATATGATGATCTGATAAACATGGTTTGTTGACTTTTTTTGCCTGCTTGTGCTACGATCGCTATGGTTAGGTTTGGATAATACCTAACCTTAACGGTTTTCGTGAATTTTTTTTAGTCTACAAAATTAAATTAAAGTTAATTTATTTTATGGGTTCTGGTCTTCTGCTTCTGTGCCCAAAAAGTAATTATTAATTCATGGGGAATAACAATGCACAAATGCCATGCAAGAAATGGTGAATGTTATTAAAGGTGACATGGAAACGTTGCATAGCTTATCTTTTGGATGGCATAATAGATTAGAAGTATCAAAAGTTGTTTTAGGTCATGTATTCGTCAATTTATTTTATTAAATTTCAGTAAAATATATTCATATAAATACTAATAACTTCAATTTAGTAAAAATAAGTTTGTTTAATAACAATACACGGGATCAAATTAGTATAAGAATAAGTCCAAACCTGAAAAAATTATAAGCTAAGGATTCAGTAAAAATAAGTTAAATCAGTAAAAATAAGTTAAATTCAGTAAAAATAATTAATGTTCGATAAAAATTAGTCCAACATAGTTCACCAAAATTAAATTGACTAGAGTAGGACCTTAGTTGCTAAAAATTTAATCGACACAAATAAATACTAGAAACAAATAAATACTAGAAATGACAGGAATATATTTCCGCACTCCCCCATTAATTTCCGCATTTCAAATTAGCGACTGCTATGGTGGTCGCAAAAATTTAGCAACCGACAAAGCGGTCGCTAATTTAGAGTGCGYAAATTAATGGGAGTGCGGAAATCACTGGCCAGAAATGACCTTAGTTGTTAATGGACCATCTCAATCAAAAGAATGCAACACAAGTCCGATCCATCCATATTTGGAGTTTGTAATTTCAGTTTGATAAGGAGGGCCACGTGGATGAGATTTGACATAGTGACCTCTATTAATACCATATTAATAAACCATTCCAAGCAACAAAAAGTTTAAATTGATGATTAAGGTTCAGGAATACAATATATATTAACAGTAACGTACCTAGGTCGGATTAGACTAGGTACACATGATCCAACTTGATAAAAGTATGACAAGACATGTTATCATGAGTAGAAGGTCATGGACAATGAGTGGATCAAGCTCTTTGATCCGTAAGTCCACATGCATGAAGGAGGACGTGATATTTCCCTTAAATTAATTAAGTAGGTTAACAAAAATAAATAAATATCAATGCTACTAATTGTCAATCTAGTACAAAGAAGACGGATTATGAAAAAGCCTTTTCACTATGAAGAAAAACACATAGATGAAAAGACTATACGTCTATACGTACTTGGTAGTTGGTGGTACCATGGAAGGGCTAAAGAACTTTAGCATGCATTAAAAGATGCAACGTATGATAGACTTAGACCTCTCGTTAGTTGTTAGGTAGGTAGTTTTTGGGGAAAATATAAGGTAAACTTGCATAAACTAACATGCGTTCCAATTTCGAAAGTATTTAATTTGGTATGTTATTAATTTAATTTAAAAAGTAACATAAAATTTCATTGGTCTTCCCGAGCACTGATTTCTGCACTTCAAGTTGATTTACAAGACCTATGCTTTTGTCCCAACTAAAAACAAATTGATGTCCCAAAAAAATAATACAGTAAAATTTTCTATGACTTGAATGGGGGAGTAAGAAAAATTCAATTTATTATTTTATTTATTTTGAAGTGTTAGTACATAGTACCCATAATGATAAATGAATGAAGAAAATTTTCGTAAAAAAATGGGAGTAATAATATGTAATTTGGAAAACAAAAATAGTTTTAAATTTTYCCACTGCATAATTTGCACTAGTTTTTTATGCATGCGATGTGTGCGGCTTTATTTCTATCTTATATTGTTTGTGTTTCGAGAAGTTTATGCATGAGATTTTTTTATAATTTATTGTTGTTTTTCCAAAAATCTAGTCTTGAATTTTTGAAATTATGTCTTGTTTATTTTATGAGATTAAAATAAAATCATCATCAAGTTGCACATAAATTGAATAAAATAAATCATCATCAAGTTGCACATAAATTGAAAAAACATTGATCAATTACTATTAATTGTAGTCTCGCTTTTATTTATGTATTGAAACTCAACATTTTGTTTTACTTATGTATATCTAATATCTATTATACGTGTTGCAAAATACTAAAGAATATCGATGGAGAGAAAAAAACACTAAAACATAGGGTAAAACTAAAACCTATTTTTTCTGTTATCCGTAGTCATTTTAACCTGTATCCTTATTTATTAGAAAATTTTATCCATCGTAATTTTTTTCCATTTCATTATATGAGAGTCAATTTGAACATTCAATTCAATAATTTTTTCTTTTACTATTACCTCATTAGTGATGAGAAACTTCTTTTTTTTAATTTTATAATTTGAGTGAAGTATGCTTTAATTTGATCCTAATTTATTTGTTTATGTTGATTACATGTTACATATTTGGAAATGTTTTTTGAATTATATGTAAGATTAATTGCGAAATTGATTATGTTACATTTGGCAATTTATTTGAATTTTGTGTGTGACTACATCAGTGAAGGGTATTTTGTATTTTCCAAAGGGACACCATTGCTCCCCTTGGCTTATATAATAGAGATTGTTTAAGTTTTTATCCCTTTATTCAACCAATTTACAGATTTCTAAATCTTAATTTTTAAAATTGTTTTTAACTTTTTGCTATTAAGGTACACGACGTGGATTCCATACTCGTTCTATCTCAGGTGCGAACATAGTGGGGGAGGAGGAATATCAATATTGGATATCCGGAGAGCCAAGGGTGGGAAATGAGCTCCCACTTAAACATCAACTAAATACTTTCTCCATTTCAGAAAGCTCGCTACATTTGCAATTTTAGAAAGTTTCACATTAGTTGCTACACTTCTCTTTTAGGAATAAACTCTCTCTATATTTCTCCTATCACATGGGTCCCTTTTCTTTTTACTCTCTATATATCTCTTTCCTCTCCAAAAAACACCTAGGAGTTTGTGAATTGAGAAGTTTAGCGAGCTTTCTGAAAAGGAGGAAGTGTAAAGAATTTTATTAATTTACCTTCCCATCCATGTACACATCACAAAGGACCATTATATAATTCACGTACAAATTAAACATAAAATGAATGGATAATAATGGATAAAAGAAGTCACTGCTATATGTTTTATTTGTAAAACATTACCATATTTACAGGAGGCATGGCATGAATGCATGTTTAGTTTGGCAACACAAAACATAGATGAAAGCTTGTGAAAGTCATGCAATAATATAGATATAGCAGCTGTCATAAGTGAATAACTTTGACTTGTCACACACTCACCACAAATTCAATAAGATGCTCAAATACACATTATATTTAGGACACAAATGACTTGTATATAAAAATGTCCCTTTTGAATTGATGAACATATTGATGGTTTGAGTAGTAATCACTTGAGAAACGAGTACTTGAGAGAAAGGGAAAAGGCGAAACAATTAAGTAATGTGGGTCCAAAATAAACTGCTAAGCTTGTGCATAGGGATTGTATGATTAGGGTTGTACAAAGTTTGTCTGTACCGTAATCAAATCGCGTCGGACCAAACTGTATTTTAACGGTTTGATTTGATTTACGATTTATAAAAATATGGTTTGATTAGGATTTTTATGAAATAACGGTTAGGTTTTCATAAATAATAAACCAAACCGTAAACCAATTAATCGTATTTCTAAATTTATTAGTAATCAAAATACAACATAGTAGTAGTATAAGACTAGTAGGTTAGCTTTAACATTATTATTTATTATTTAAGGTCAAACTATTATGTGTAAATTGATTTTTAATTTTATATAATAAAATTTAATCGGATTTTAAACATTATTAAAAGTTAATTTTAGAGGAGAAAAATCGACGCATTGTAAACCGCAAACCAAACCACACCAAACCATATTGTTACGGTTTGTTTGGTTGGTTTGGAGTTCAATCGGTTTGGTTTGATTCAAAATGACCAAATCGTATTTTGTGATTTGGTACTCAAACGCACTAAACTGGACCACGTTCACCCTAGCTAATGATCATAAGGAAGTTTGACATAAAAGTTAGAGCCTTAGACAACGCCTATATTATACAACCCTCCCCCATATTGTTACATACAAAACCTCCTTCATGTGATAATGTAGTAGACACCAAAATCAAAGAATTGATTTTTTTTTTAAAAAAAGATAATATAATTAAAAAAACCAAAACATTAAAAAAAAAATTAGTGGGGATTGTATATTACTAGGTAGGAGATTGTATAAAATAATTTACCAACCTAAGAGGAGTGGAAATTTGTGGATTAATGCCACCCAAAAATGGCAAAGCTTCATGTGCCGTATAAATTACCTTTAAACACTTTTCAGAACTATGCCTAGTTCTATTCACCTTATTTTCTGATTTTCTGTAAATTATGATTAAACAATAGAAGAATGACAATTTTTTTAAGAATAAAATTTCTTATTTCAGTTCGTACTGCTCACAAGGATTTTATTTTCATTTAAAAAATTTAGAAAAAACTTAAGGTTGTTATTAATTAATCGATTAATTGCTGATATTATGTTTAATTCGATGGTTGCCTAGTGGATTGATTAGGGAAGGAAAATCCACTATAACATGTGGTGATGGTGAAACCACATCACCTCACCCCTCCACTTAACCTAAATTATAGAAAATGCCACCGGATTTGCAAATTCAGTTGTATATTTTTTGTGTATATTTTTTAAGAAACATTTGAAAATGTCATTTTACTATTACCTCTATTCACTAAATTCTTGTCACTTCTACTTACATGTTTTCCAATGCAAAATTTATAAGTAAATATCTGTTGTACATGAGTAAAAATTAAAAAATTGATTTTAATAAACTACATATTAATACGATTTAACAAGACCCCACCTGACTATATTTATTCTTATATATTGACGAAATTTAGAAGATTCTCACTACTAATGAATTGTGCCAAATTTCCTTATCGCATGAATTTAGTGAACAGAGAGTATGTATTATCGATGAATTGAAATCCTATTTCTCTCAAATGTAATATGATAATTAAGGTGAAATTTAATTTTCTCATGAAATAGTTACATAAGCTCACATAAATTCAAATAATTTTTGAGACTAAAAACAAGTTGCACCAAAAGAATACTTCCTCCGTTTATAAAAAGTGACAACAAATGATTTTTACGTATTTCAAGAAGAGATTTAACAATGTAAACGAACAAATTTCCTAAATAATTTAAAACAATGAAGAAGAGATTACAGTTTCATTGTGTA
This sequence comes from Bassia scoparia, assembly GCA_008642245.1. Taxonomy (NCBI): domain Eukaryota; kingdom Viridiplantae; phylum Streptophyta; class Magnoliopsida; order Caryophyllales; family Amaranthaceae; genus Bassia; species Bassia scoparia. Next base: position 13,924 of record SNQN01005634.1, on the reverse strand, counting down.
AAATTACATTGAATAATTTGCTTGTTTTTATAGTTAAATCGTTCCTTGAAATGCGTAAAAATTCAATTTTGCCAATTTTTTTTAAAACGGAGGAAGTAGATCTTTTCCTTCTGCTTTCTATCAACATGCATTTCCATTCACTCCTTTTCCTTTTAACTAGTATTTGATGCACGCGATGCGTGCTTGAAATTTTTTATGCGATAATTTTTTCTTTTTTGCATAATTGCTAAAGTAAAAAATTAAATGTTAAACATTTTAATTTCTAGTTACATTCTTTGCTTGTGTCTTGTGACTTAGGTCTCCCACCTAAATTTTCTTTTTCTTTTACGGAGTAGTATTTAATTAATATGGATAAAATTATTTTTGAAGAAGTTGAATGCTATGATTTCAAGCCTATAATTGAAAATAAAAAATAATCGTACCTCATTTGTTTGAATTTTTATGTAGAATAATAGTATAGTTTCATTAATGTATACTTTGGTGTTCATATATGTTTGCAACTACTTCGTATTTGTCTTTTGAATAGATTGAACTTGATATTATTTGTTTATATGTAATAAAGAGTACTTAATTGTGTATTAATTGATAAATAATTATTTAATGGTGTAATTTTCATATTTTATTTGTTTAGAATAAATGCATTAAACTTGTGATGAGCAATTATTTCCATTTTTTTTAGTGTTAAGTTTTTATAACTATATTTGAATTTTAATATATATTTTTAAAATAGTCAAATCATTAAGGGTACCTAGGTAATTTCATAGGGGACACCATTCTCCCCCTTGGCTTATATAATAGAGATTTTATTAGATTACTTTATTGTGTTTTTGTAATTAAAAAAGGCAAAATTGGCAGCAATAGTACGAACTTGATCGGTACACAAACAGCACCAATTTGAAATTTGGGTGCAACGCATAACATAAATGACATATTTTACAAGTAATTGAGCTTCAAATGGTGAACTCGAGTTTAAGTTGGTGTTGCAATGTGCCCACAAATTCAAGTTTATGCTAATGCGTTGCACCCGAGCTCCAAGTTGGTGCTGTTATGTACATTCTATCAAGTTGGTGCTGTCTCTGTACATTCTATCAAGTTGGGGTTGTTTTGTGCACCTCGCACCAAGTTCGTGTTGTTGGCGGCCAATTTGTCTTTAAAAAAACCATTTTCTAAAACACTATAACATATTACTTCGTAGATTAAATCCAGCAAGATAATTTTTCATCATTAATTTAATGAATTGAAAAACTAGTATCTTGCTCGGGTTTTTGCCATGGATGATACTTTATATTTACCTATTAACATGTATTTATTCTACTCGTGTAAAATTAAAAATAAAATTAAAATCTATAATCAATCAATCAAGCAAAGGCTTATTCCCATAAGTGGAGTCGACTAACATGAATCAAAGTGATTATTTGAGTAAGTCAAAATCTATATATGAAAAAAATAAAATATTAGCCTTTCCTAGACATTTTCTTGTTAACAACCAGCCAACCTTCTGAATGATTTCATCTACGGATATCATGCTTTATATGGTCAATAGAAGCATAAGTTGATAAAGCTTGTACACATTTAAAGTACAAATAAATATGAATGGTTGAGATGCTAAGTGTACTCTTAAATTTACAAGAGATTGTGAGTTCAAATCTAACTTTAAGCATGGTATATTTTTTTGTTTCGATAATGATATGACAAGTTTTATATAGTGCATATACTATATGTTTTGGATCAGAGAACTCACCGTGTCACCTTCTATGGGAAAGTTCACCTTCTTCATAATATGTATGTATGTATGTATTTGATAACTAAAAACAAATATTTCAAGTTATTATAGTGTTCGCAGAAATATATAGTTGGTGGCATTTTTTGAGCAAAAGGAGTTGACGTTGGGTTAACTGGAAGGAACGACGATGCTCTTCCACCTCTACATGTGTTACTTTATTCTTATGGATAGATGTTTTAATAACGTTGTTGATTTGAAAGTGGTTTTTTTTTTCTTTGACACAATATAAATTAAGTGACTTTTACTTGATGGTGTTGTGGCGGTTGCAATTTAATGGGACATTTCCTGTAATAATTAAGTATCTAAATCTAATACTAATAAGCAAGACACGGTTTGATCAACAATGCTTACGTGACGGCTACTCATTAAAAACAAAATTTCCGTCAAAAGCATTGCATGACATCATAAATAAAATTATTTTTTTTTCAAAAAGATAAAATGATAACTATTTTTCAACTCACTCAATTCTTAAATTAAATCTAGATAAAACAACAATTATATCAATAAAATAAAATAAATAAATAAATAAAAAAACAACTATATATCCCATATAAAGATAACAACAAAAATATATCCCATCTCACTCTATTTTAATTTAAAAAAATATTTATATCCCATTTCACTTATTTTAAATTATCTTTGTTGAATTAATTAAATAACAACTACTCTCTATATATAATAATATCTTTCTATATATATTATCTTATCGGTAAAACTTATCTTAATACTAATAAAGCAAAAAAATTTACTATATCCGTATTTAACCAAAAAAAGTATTAAATTAAATCAAGAAAACAAACAATATTATAACTCCCTTAGCTTCGTATCGCAATTTTCGCAACACTTTCAAAAAATAGTGTAACATAATACTAACAACACTTATACGAGCACTTATTTATATTTTTGTTAAGTTTTTTTATGTTAATGTTAGTAAAAACACCCTTACTATTTCTCTTAACCATCAAATAAACACATCAATATTCTTAACAGGGCCGTTCCTGACTTTTTTGGGCCCGGGCGAATTTAAATTTAAGGGCCCTTGAGCTAATTTAGAAACATATAGTATTTTCATAATGAAAAATAATAGATAATTTAAAATGTAACCCTTAATGCTTATTGCACCAAAAAAACCTTGATACTTAAACATGTTTTTAAAATATAAACAATTATAGGAATTTAAGATAAAATTACACATCATTTAAGACAAAAAATACTTGATTTTGAACATTTTTCAAAAAACTTTACGAGTGAAAAAATTACTTGTTGCACTTTTAATATTACGAAGTCCTAAGCATTTTTTTGGAGGAAAGAGATTCATAGGAAAAAAGAGGATATTAGAGGAGAGATGTAAACTGTTTATTTTTGTAAAAAAAAGATAGAGCAAGTAATTTGAAAAATCTATAAATAAAATTGTAGTGAGTATTTCGAAACGAGAGAAATAAAAATACTTCGTATATTGTATGGAATATTACATTGGAGTTATATGGTCAACCATCTACTCCGTATATGAAATGGATGTACTTCAATTAAAATAAGAATTTCCTTATTAAAAAAAATTTAAAAATTGGAAAGATAATGATGATGATGATTAAGTAGAACTTGTATAAAGGCATTAAAGGGCAATTGGGAAAGAATGAGTTAGCACTTAGCATGGAATGGAGAGTGTTCCAAAAAAAACATTAATAAAATTCCATTTGTTGGTTTCGAACCCCAAACCCAAGCACAAAAGACACAGAAAATCAACGCATACAATTACCACCGAACCATACGCATTCATCTACAATTTTTTGCATGTTAATATATATTTATTCCATTATTGTAAACGCAGTCTTATCAATTTTGGCCCTGGGCTGTGGGCCCTGCTCGCCCCACCCAGTGCCGGGCCTGATTCTTTATTGGGACAACCAGGCCAGGTACCAATATTTGGACCACTAGTACAATGCATTTGTCTTTCATACGTTTCTTCAAAAAAAAAAAAAAGTGCCAATTAAACCTTACTCCATCACGTGCTTTTCAACTAATTATCAATATCCTTATTTAGGTAGTTACAAGTCTTTTATAAGTTGTGCGAGAATTACAAAGTCTTTATAACTTTTAATCTTGACCGTAGGATTTTGAGAAGACAATCAGGATTTAATCTATATATATACTTGTAATTCAATCTGGGGTACATTGAAGGTTTAAAAGGGTACGCGTGTACTGTTCATTAACATGAGAAGCATCCTTAAAATGAGAAATGTGAGAAATAATGTTGATCGTTGGATTTTGAATCGAGGGTCAATATTATTTCATGAAAAAAGTAAATGTGCAAATTTTTGTACATTAAATGTGCAGCGAATTTTTCTATGAATGTGCAAAATATATATTATATATATATATATATTAATATATATATATATATATATATATAGACATATATAGACACACACACACACATATTATTATAATAACAATATATTTATCTTATTATCAATAAAAGATTACATATAAAATGCTATAAAACAACTATATCCTAAAAACTAAATCACCGGTAATTAAAAACGTTTTATTAAAATAACAATAATGAATATCATTTGTGTATTAAATAAGATTAAATAAAAATGCTATATAACAACTATATCTTAAAACTAAATCACCTGTAATTAAAACGATTTATTAAATACAAAGACTTCAATGGACCCAATTCACAATAAATTTAATCAACAATTGTCAAATTGACGTACGGAGTACATCTGTATTCCACCTTTATTTAGCTAAGTCACATTTTTTGTATAATTTAAAATTAATTACTTGTAGTTTACCATGGTTTAATATTCTTTCCCTTTACTTCTTTTCAATAACCATTCATGAGCTTTTGCTCGATCAGTTGTTAGTTCGTTCAATTCTATTACTCCGTATATCATATTAGAGTACACAATATTCACAAAAAAAATTAGAGTAGACAAATATCATTTAAAAATACAATATCCAATCAAGTAGATATAATGTAAAATAATTATATGATTGAAAAGTATATTATATGATACAAGAGTACATTATATCATATTAAAGTGCACAATATAATTCAAGAGTACATAAATCATACGCAAGTATAAAATATAAGTATATGATATACAAGTACATTATATCTTATTAAAATACACAATTAATATAAGAGTACAATACCACACACAGTATAAGATATTAATATATGATACTGAGTACATTATATTTGTATATAAATACACAAATTATTGAGAAATACATAATATGATAATATGACACACAAGTATAAATATAAGTAATGATATTTAAGACATTATATCGTATTAAAGTACGAAATATATATAAGTATAAACAAGATATCACACACAAGAATAAGTATATTATATGATACAAAATATATTATATCGTATTAAAGTTATGTATGTATGTATGTATGCATTGTGTGTGTGTGTGTTGTGTGTGTGTGTGTGTGTGTATATATATATATATATAATATATATATTATATTATATATATATATATATATATTATATATATATATATTATATATATATATATATATATATATATATATAATATATATATATTATATATATATATATATAATTCAGAATATCCCACACAAGTATAATACGGAGTATATAAGTATATGATATAAAATACATTATTTGTATTAAAGTACACAGTATTATCGATAAGTATATAATATCATACACAAGTATAGATATAAGTATACGATACATAAATACATTCTATCATATTAAGTACACAATATCATTCAAAGTACATAATATCACACGCATGTATAAGATATATGTATACGCACAGAAGTACATTATATCGTATTAAAGTACACAATATCATTCGGAAGTGCATAATGTCACACAGAAGTATATGATATAAATTATAATTATTATCATATTAAAGTACACAAATCGTTAAGAAAGTAATAACAGTAGACACAAAGTATAAGATATAATAATATGATACGGAATTACATTATATCGTATTAAAATACACAATATCATTAACAAATAGGTACTTCGTATATGATATGATACACAAATAATTATATCATATTAAAGTACATAATATCATTCAAAAGTATATTATATCATATTAAAGAACACCATATCATCACAAATATATTATATCACACAAAAGTATAAGATAAAATGTAAAAGTAAGTAATCAATTATTTGATATACAAGTATATTATATCATATTAAAGTACACAATATCATTCACAAATACATTATATCATGATTAAATATGAGATATAATATAAAATATATTCTATAATGTACAAAGTACATCTTAATGTACACTATATTATTCACAAAACACATTGTAATGTATCATACAAGTATAAAAGTACAATATATCATATAAATTTTAATAATAATAATAATAATAATAAAATTATAATAATATAATAAAAGTTAACTAATTTTCCTTCAAACCAAGCATTAGATTTGTTACTCATCAAACTTAACAATGCAGCAAGCTCTCGATGGTTTTCGATTGGTTTAATTTAGCATGATTATCAATATACTCCAATGAAACTAAGCTTCAATTCTTATATGTTATGATGATTATTTCATCATGATATCTTATCTCTCACATCCTCACTTCCACCTCCGTGACAAGAACCACCGTGCCGCCGCTACCACCACCGCAACAAGTATTATTGGACCGAAGAATGTGAGATTAATGGATGATAGAGATGAAATTTGATGATGAGATAGATTTGTCTCACACTTCTAACAACTTTGCCCACTAAAAGAAGATGAGTACACTCATGCTAGTAGCTATTTACGAGATCCTAGCCGCACGCCATTTCAAGCAGATTGTGGTTTCAAGTCGATTATTGTGTTGTTTGTAGTTCCACTATGTCCTTCGCTATTTGTCTGTTTTTCATTTTCTCTCTCCTTTGATCTCATCAAAACAATTACCGAATTTCAAGATTTAGCAAGTATCTTTGCATTTGTGTTGTTTAATGTTGAAATGTGTTCTAGAGTGTTTGCAGATTCTTTTTTTTTTGTGGTTGGATTGGAAGAGTTGTGAAGAAGATGAATAGATCACTGATTTAGTTGAGTCACAATAACTTTAGTGTGAAATTGGTTCACACAAGACGGATTGTTTATTAAAATAACAAATATTAATGAATATCATATCTGCTATTAATATAAGAATAAGTAAATAAAAACTACAAGATAACAACTATATCTTAAAATTAATGAACATATAAAAAATAATTTTTTATAAAAGAAATAAGATTAAATATAAAAAATAATTAGTGTACTCTTAGAAAAAATTCAATGTAGTCTGCATCGCATGAGAAATTAATCTAGTTTCTTAATACAAAGTTTCTATGATTGAATCTATAGTACTGCATTTCAGATTTGTTTTTATTCTAGTTTTCTACTTTTTACTTATAATAACTGAAGTACCCCATATGATTAACATACCCCGGCCCAAATGTCTGGGGAAAATCCTCATTGAGGAGTACACAATGGGTATTTCTACCATTAAATTACATTTTGTTGCCGCACCTCCAGCCTCCACTCATCTTATATGTCCAACATTTTATCCAACTATCATCATAAGTATATTCATGTTTCATGTAGATAACTTTAAGTATTTTTATTATTTTGTTCTTCTTGTGTATCCTCTAGATTTAATCTATGAAGTTAGTTGTTTTAGGGTGGTGTTAGGGATTTCATTGATTACGAAGATTCGACCGCTTCAATTCGACTTCTGGGGATATTTAACTGACTCTGCAAGTATGGTTACTCAAGGGAGTTTACATCAGTTATTATGTCGAATCTGTGCGAATCACAGTTAGTATTGTTTCAGATGAAATTTTCTTTAATGCTTTTTTTTTCAAAAATTTGAACTATCGTACCAGATGTATTATGTTCTTTTATTTGATAGTTATATTTGTATTTGTCAATTAAATTCTGCAGAATTGGATTGTAAGTGCCGTTTGACTTTTCTATATTAATGAAATTTTAAGTTTATGGTGTAAAAAAAAAAAAAAAACGCTTACCCTCTTTAGGTCTTCTTTCCTTTTTCTTATATGGTTCATTTTTGAGTCTTGACATACAAATCAAGAATATACAAGTAGAATTTTTTTTTTTATATAGAGCGAGTACAATAATGATATTGATGAAAAATGAGTGTTTTCAAGATCACACCTTGTCTAGGATTGATAAGAATAAGATGTATGTCGTGGAAATTAAAATCACTAATGTGAAAACGATAACTTATCTCATTGGTTATTTATAATTTAAGTGTATGATCAGAATAAATATATGACACAATCATGGATCTCAATTCCAATGATATTGATGATCTCTTAAAGCAATCATCGAAAGGAGCTTGAATAGTATCGATTTGAGTATCACTCATAGAAGACGGTTCTGTTTTATTATCAAGGGAGGTACAGCTAAACTAATATTTCAAGTATTCGTTTAGTATTTCATTTGATTTGTGTCATAAGATATCACTTTAATATTCATTTCGACAAGCGTGTTTATTATCATTTTACTAAGAAATTTTGACTTAATTTTTTGATATATAATGTTTTGTGGAAATGTTCACTAAATGAGAAGATACTTCGTTCATGTTGGTCTGATGTAGATAATTATCTAATAATAAAAAATATGATGTTTTTGTCAAAAAGAATAAAACCGTTGAAATCTATATTATTAAACCTCCTCAATCCCCTCACCACATTCATTCCCTTTAAAATTACCCACCTCGGGACACTTACCTCAAGAACACCCAATCCCATATTCATTCACTAATATTTTAACTTAAAAAAAAAAAAAAAAACTATCTAACATATGGTGAGGAGTGTTTCACAATATGCCTCTACAATACCGGTACATAAACTATCAAAACCTGAACATTTCCTTGTTGAATAGGATTATAATCATTATATATATATTAGTTGAGTGATCAATTCAAATACAATATACTTTTAAATGATAATAATTTCACAATACTTCGCAGTAAAATAATTTATTGGAAAATCACTGAGAGTTTTCTCTTATATGCTCTTTGTAACTTATTATATGATGCTATTTTTTTAAAAAAATATATTTTTTGCGACAACTGATAATATGTCAATCTCACCCTAAACTGTGCTTTTTTTTTTTTACTAATAAACATTCTTAAAATTTTTGCAATCATGATCACCGATAATATAGAATTTAACGGTTTAACCTATTAACTACCAATGTTGCTTTTCATTCCCCTAATTTCCTATTATTAGATGTTACGCACAAAATCACTCCATATGAAAAAACTAACCATCAAAAAGGACAATAATTTAGAATACTACAGACAACATTGGATAAATGGTATTAATGACCGCTTTCCCAATTCAAATGCCAAAATTCTAATTCTCACATTGTAAATTCCATAAATCTGTTTGCCTTTGTTTTTGCCATGTTAAAAAGTATTTCAAATAACATCGCCAAGTAATTAATACAATCATCAGCAAATATATTTTAGGAAAATATCTACCCTTGAACATTCATGATATATAATAATTCATAATTAATATAAATTGAATATTTATATTTTATATTATTTAATACACGATGCAAATTGCAATGGCACAATCTAGTAATTTATCAATATATTGGAAACTTGCATAGTCACATATTTTTACAATCATGTGTGATAATGTAGTTGAGCAATTGTTTTTTTAAATATGGATTAGTTTTTGTGAGCTTTTGAAGAAAAATCTTTTGGGGTAAACTTTAAAATATTGATCTGAGTAAAAACTTTTAGTTTCTTTTACATTTTAATATGGATTTTGGAGTACTAAAATAGATAAAAAACTTTATTGTTTTATTCAATGGTAAAGTAGTTTTCTATGACCACTTGAAAGCCTGATAGAGTTTCCAAGTGCTTTAAGATAATAATATTGAGTTGCACTAGTTTATGACAAGTTAAAGTTGCTTTAGTTCTCAACTTAGTGTTTTGCTATGCTATATTTTGAAGTTTAAACTTCAGATTTTATGCAATAAATGGTGAGGTTGTAGGTTTTTGCAAAATGAAATGTAGAAGTTTTCTTTTACAAAAATTTCTTAACACCCTCCTTTTTTTTTAAAGGTAAGGACAATTATATTAATGCTAGGCCAAAAAGCCAAAGCCTTCAAAAGGCTACAAAACACCGACCACTGTACAGGGCAAAACACCAACCAAAAGGCCATACAAAAAACTCATAGAACCTAAAGTGCCAATCCCTCAGAATCCTAATCTTAGGCACCTTCTAGGAAGGTACTAAGAGTGGGAAACATCATAGTAGCACTCAAGGAACAAACCAACAAAATCAACAAGAGAAAGCCACTGATTACAAATTCTCTATCCAAAACCTATCACTAGCACTAATCTCCTAGGTAGGAACATACAAGCTCGAAGTTTGACATTCTCAATCAACTGCATAATCAACTTGGCAGGATGTAAAACTTGCTGCTTCCAAATAGCACAGTTTCTCTACATCCAAATGCTATAAGTAAGGCCATTAAGATAAGCTTGAATCATCTTTCTTCGATAATAACCTTGACAACTTTAGTACTCCTCTTATCACTTTGCATCAAGCTTGGTCCATTCCATTGAAGTTGTTACCTTCTCTCCCATACACTGCAACAAGCTTGAGCATAAGGCATGCATAAAATAATGAGGAATAGACTCGTCAGCAGCACCACAAAGGGGGGCACCTCTGATCAGTACCACCCCATACTGCAAAACCTGTCCTTGGTTCTCAGCCTCTTTAGATGAGCCAACCAAGAGATAAAAGCATGCTTAGGAATAGAAACACGAATCAAAACCCACGCCAGCCCAACAGACTTTAGGGACTTCGCCTCTCAGCAAAGCATAACCAGAAGCAACTGAATATCCCTTAGTAGGATTAGGCACCCATATGCTTCCACAATAACCTTGAATGATCTTCTCCGTAACTCTACATACTCTTCCACGTCCAGCAAGCATCCTGTTTAGGACTATAGGAACCCAACTCTGACCTTTGAAATATAGATGGTGAACCCACCTAATCCTAAAGAGTCTTTCTGGCAGGCAATATGCCACCAAATTAGCAATCAAAGCCATGTTCCAAGCTTGACACTCTTTAATGCCCAGACCCCTTGATTTTTCGCCGACAAACAAGGTCCCAACTATAGGAGTGCATCACAGCTAAACAAGCTTCAGTCCATAAAAAATCATGCAAATAACAGTGACTGCATCTATAACTTTCTTAGGAATGAGAAAGAATATTAAGCCCAGTAATATGCAAGGAGAGGTGGACTGAATTCACAACTGACATCTTGTTCATAAGATAGGGATCGTGAACCCAAAGTTTTGATCCTGTGCCACTATTTTATCAGCTAACACCATACAGTTCAGTCACAAACAGGTTTCTTAGAAGAAATAGTGACACCCAAATACCTAAAAGGAGGTAATCTCTAGAAAACAAGTAAGGTGACAAATGTCCTTAACATCTGAATCAAGCATATTACAAGTATAGAAAGCCATTTACCAGAATTGGCCACTAAGCCAGAGGCAGCAGAAAAAGTATCAACTACTCTGAACAAAGCCATAAGACTCTTTTCACCTTTTCAAAACAATAACAAATCATCGAAAAAATCAAATGACATAATCTCAAGCTTTGACATCTAGGGTGAAGCTTCATGCCTTGTCTGCTCCACTAACAAACCCAAGAGTCTAGAAAAGATATTCCATGCAAAGGACAAAAAGCAAAGTGACATTGGATCACCCTGCCTTAGCCCTTCTTTCTAGGAAATGCCATGAATTCTACCATTAAACTCTAGGAGAAGGAAGAGAGCGGACACACACCATAATCTAATTGATAACAAGAGCAGAACTGCAAGGCCACTAAAGAAAGTCTCTAAGAAATCCCAATTTAATGAATCATAAGCCTTCATGATGTCTATCTTAATTAAAAAACCAGGAGGACTATTCTTCCTCTTATACTTGTGGACTATATCCTGCACAATGCAAATATTATCTACATGTGTCTCCCAAAAACAACGAACCCTACCTGTGAAAGATTAATAAATCGAAGTACAACCTTCAATCTGCTGCAAATCATCTTAGTAATACCTTTACATAACATTACAACATGCAATAGGCCTAAATTTAGTGACAGTTCTGGGTCTTAACACCCTCTTTCTTACTTGCAAATTTAAATTTTAAAAAATTTGAAGGTACATTATTAAGATATTACACTAAGGTTCTTTATATTGACCTTTTCTCCAATGTGGGGGAAGTGTTGAATATTGTGGTTGGAATAAAGTTTTTGTTATTAAAAACCAATTTTGGTAGTGAGGTTAAAATAGACCATATATTCTTTTCAAATTAGGAGAGTGTGTTGACATGTTTTTTGGAAAAATAATGTTTGATTTTCCATAATGTCATATCTCTAATTTTAATTTCACTATCGAAAATTTGGTCTTTTAATCACAATAAAAATTTTAATTCCGTTACAATTATATTTTACCTATAATACTGATCAAAATGTAACAGTTGACTTTTGTTGACTAGGAAGTTTGAATTTATAACTTGCATGCCATATAAATCTGACCCAAACTAGTTTGGCGATGAAAATTCAAGCGCTGGAGAGGAATTGGAGCAATGAGGCGAGTAGAGAAGAGAGATTGAATTGAGGAAGAAGCTCCAAATAACTAATGCACTCCAACAGACTCAATTCCTTCCATGATCTCTCTTACAAAAGACCTCATAAATAGGGGGCCTTGAGGTTGGGAACAAGACAATACACATCAACAACTAATATTATCTTAGGGCCGAACTTGGTTAGGACTAGCCTCAATCCTAGTTGCATCACCACAATAGTCGAATT
>SNQN01005633.1:0-31835 GCA_008642245.1 Bassia scoparia | reverse complement strand
GACGCTTCCATCACAACAGTCTCTAATATACATGACTCCATGAAAATAGGTACGATTACATAGTTAGGGAAGCCATTAATTGATCGAAAGAAATCTTTGGTACTAATATAGGGCACACCTATTCTGTTGAAGATTTTTCAGATTGATTTGAGGTAAGATTAATGATTACATATGCTTATATTAACGGGGATACTTAATCCTAAATATTTTAGTTCTTTAGCTTTCTTTAGTTACAACTAGTAATTATGTGCACGCGATGCGTGCTTGTCCTATTGCGATTGATTAAAAATAATTATATAGTATGTATTTAATTAAAATATTGAAAAAATATTTGATATTATTATTTTATATCTAATAATTAGTCACACGATTTATTTTGATTGTAATTAATTTGTATGTAACTCTGACTTGCCCATAAAAAAGAAAGAAACTTATAAACTATGATTTGAATCCAAAATATATTCCATATATGTTTTAATTCAATTTGGAATAATGATCATAGTTTTGAATTTTTTCACTAATTAATTAAGTTATATAATAAATGTATTTTTTATTTTCGGTAATTTAAGCACATCAATTCATAATATTTTTTTATTAAGACCTTAATAAGGGTATCAAAGTCATTTAGCCTCCTCAATTCATTAAGGGTATTATCGTATTTTAAGAGGGGGGACACCATCTTCCTCCCCCCTTCCATTATATAATAGAAATAAGTTTTCAATTCTCCTTTTAGTCTATTTTACTTGACTAATTGTAATTCGTAGCGATCAATAATTGATTGAACCTTCTCTCTGGGATCGATCCTAACTTACTCTACTACATACATAGTTAGGAGGATTAGTTAGGTATATTATTATTTTTGTTAGGTGCATGACACGCCTTTTATCTAGATTTAGTAAAACCTACCAACATAGTTCTCAAAGAACTCTACTAAATCTCATCCCTTTTTCACTTTTACTATTCATCCTCGGATCAATTACCTCGAACATGAAATAGTTTTGGCAAAATGTGGCCTCACTTTGGCCAAATTTTGTCAAAGGTCATGTGAAAATTCCTTCTAATTGCAATTTTGTTTTGGATGTGAAACTTATTTTTATTCAGTTGTTTTGGATGTGAAACTTATTTTCGTATTTTAGATCTTATTGATTTTTCTACTCGATCATATTCGATGCATTTGTCGTATGGCTAATTATGAGTGAAACTAATATTTTCTTGTAAAAAAAACCTTTATAAAAAATGTAATGACCAAAATATTTTACCCAATTAAACCTGTGTGTTCAATGAAGAGGATTTTTTTTTTTTGGAAATTGTTATGACTTATGAACCAGGTATTTCAGCATTGGAAAAATTTAATTAATAATGCATGTGAAGTTTAAGTAATCTTTCACCAATGGTTGATAACCCCAAAGTTAGCATGACATCTTTGGGATTATCAACCATTGGTGGACCACCACTAACCCTAAGTTTTGTTTTACCAAAAATAATTTTGCATTGGTATCACATCTTCTATTATTGATCTAAACATTTTTTTTGGTGTTAAGAGAGTCATATGGGCGGAGATGATAATCGATCCCAAGATCTCTTGAAACCGGGAGGAAATCTTTAACCACTTGAGCTATCTCTCACTGTCATTGATCTAAACATATATGGCTTACCTGTAAACAGGTTAAATGAAAGTGAAACCCACAATTTTGTATTTTTCTTTTATTATTTCAGTTCTATTACCTATTTATTCTTCCTTTTCTCTCATCTTTAATTTTTTCATCTTTTTTTCTTCTCCTTTTATTAGTTAGTTTTATTTCTTCTTTTTTCTATTGTAGGCGTGTGCCCTTATCGGGCCTGTCCTATATCAATTCCGTTTGTGGGTTTGAGCCACATATACCGCATGTGAGTGCTTTGGGAGAGTGTTGTCGAGCAACGCCCGAAACATTGGTGCCAAGCTAATGGCCCCACTGTTAGGTCCAGTAGCTAGTAACCAGTTCGTGGGTTCGGGGACATAGTACGGACTAAATTTTTGACACAATTATGCCCGCATGTAGCGGCCTCTACTCGGTCTCATTGTAATTTCGTTCGATCAAATTCATTGGATACATAACAACATAGCAATTTAATCCTTAAGAAACGTTGTAGCCCTAGAAACTATTACGAAAGTGAGTTTCTATATATTATGCATGTACCACTACCTAACATAATAATTTTGATCACTTCAAATTAATCAAATTAATACGGAGCCTAAAATCCGGTTGTCCATAATTAAACTGAATTTAACATGATTCAAATAAATTGCGGTCTTGTTTAAACAATCCTAAAGTCATATGTACTAGAAAAGAAAATAATATGTACAGGAATTATAACTCAAATATATAGAAATTTACTTACCTTGTATCGCTACCAAGATAAGAGAAAAAAAGGTTAGAGTATCAAAGGTTTTGCTTGCAAATGAATCGCTTATCACAACAAAAGAGATTGTTAACATTGACAATAATAATCAAACACTAGCGATAATGAGCGAACGAAGAAGGAGAAAAGTATTTACAGTATGAAAACAAAAGGCCAAGCAAACAAAACTCAATATATTATGTTAGTTAAGATTAATAATGAAAGAAGAGAGATTGTTAGATTGAACAGCCTCAGAATTTGTACCTAGATTCAAAAAGAAACGACTCCTAAAGTTGCGACGGATTCGAGAACCTTTGATTTTGTGAGTGATTTGTGTGAAAGAGAGATTTTTGAGAGTTTTGTATTGCACGTACTACGAAGATTTTTGTTGATCGGTTTTTGATTTTTGTTGATGTTCAATTAAGCACCAATGCAAGAGCATGTATTTATAGGCGTTTAGGAAAAGTTAAGATAGAAGGAGGTTTCGTATATACACCTGGCCAAGCGTATATACGGTAGGAGGACTATATATACGCTCATACCAAGCGTATATACAATGGCACCATCCGTATATACGGTTGGGCTGACGTGGCTGCCAAGTCAACTTGGCGTATATACAATTTTACTCCCTATCTATATTTCATTCGAGAATTCTTATCCGTATTTTCTAAATCTAATCTATGATTTAGAAATATCCTTTATCCAATTTTCCCTTGCTTGGACCTCAAGGTTAACATTCTAGAATATTCCGGATCATTCCCAAATTTTTTGAATTTCTCTTAGAATTTCTGAATTTATTTATTTTCGAAAATTATTTTGCAAACTTATAAAAATCATAGAAAATCATAGAAAAATCAGAAAAAATATTTCAAAATACTAGAGAACTTAAAAAATGAGAGAAAGAAGACGAGAATGAAAATCTTAAAAATGACCTTTAGAAATAATTCTAAAAAATCATTTTGCTAAGAAAAATGACCTAAATTAGAAAATAATTAATAGAAATATTTTCCGCCTATTATTGGGCCCTCGACATATGATTACAAACTCAACTTTAATTCGACTTGTGCAAATGGGTGTAGTTTATGGGTTTTATCACAACTTTCGAAAACAAATCTATTTTGAAATATGGTACTTTTCCTTAGGGATGCAAATTGGTTTTGAAAAGTCCAAAGTCCAATCCAATCCAGTCCAAATTGTCGGACTGGATTGGACTTTWACGCTCATCGGATCGGACTCGGACTCAAATTTCAAAATCCAATTTTTTCGGACTGGACTTGGACTCAACTCTTTGGAGTCTAAAAATCCAAATAAGTCCAAATTATATACATTAATTATATATATTTATATTTATATAATTATTTTTCTGTACTAAAAGTTAAAACACTAAAATCTCATAGAAATGGGCTTTGTAAATCCAAGCCCATAAAAGACCATAACTCTTAAAAATGCCTAGTAAAACCCTTATTCCCTTATTGCCTTTTCTAATTGATAACATTGAACAATCTAGGCTTGTTTATTTTTAATTAACTATTTTGTGATGTTATATGGTACTTCAAATGTAATGCTTTTTAGGTATGTTTGCCTTTTTTTTTATTATGACTTTATTTAGTATTATATATGTTAACAAGTATAATTATCATTTAATTGCATAAAAAGTAGAAAACAAAAGATCCTTGAAAAATTGGATCGGATTAGATTGGATTCGAACTTTAGAAAATTTATTCGGATCGGACTGGATCGGACTCAAACAAATATTGGATCGGACTCGGACTCAAAAAATCAAGTCCAATTATTTTTGGATTGGATTTGGACTTGACAAAGTCCAATCCAGTCCATCCAATTTGCACCCCTACTTTTCCTCATCGGCTATTCAATTTGGGGAAACACTTTTGGGTTTCTACATTTACTTTTTTTACTCTTACCTTTATCTTTCTTATTCATATCCTAATTTTTAACTTTTATTTTCTCCTTCTAGTATAAATAGAACCATACACCTCGGTGTATGTGTGCCCAATTTTGTTTTTATTTTGGGGAAAAAATTATTTTAGCTATTTTTCATTAAAAACTCTCTTTATCTTAAAAAAAAAACTTAAATGCGTGATATTTGTAACTTCCTATATTTTCTCTATTTTTTAATGAAAAATTATCTATTTATTAAAAAAAAACTCTATCCAAATAAACTAGAAGTAAAATTAAAAATAAAACAAAAATAAATACAAATTTATCTTTGATTTATAATATAAATATTTGTTTGTTAACTTTAGTCAACACCGAAAAGAGCCTAAAGCTTTTTTTTTAGGTTTTTCCTTGAATAAATTTTTTAAAAGTCTTTTCTCCCAAAAAACGGAAGAGTATTTTCTGAAAAAATTTCCAAATTATTAGAACATCAAAAAAGAAAAGTATAAGTAAATATTGAAATTTCCAAAAAAAAAACAAGGGTATATCATATATCATATAATTTCCAAAAAAAAAACAAGGGTATATCATATATCATATAATTTCCAAAAAAAAAACAAGGGTATATCATATATCATATAATTTCCAAAAAAAAAACAAGGGGCTCGCAATTATCTACTTAAGAGGTCACTTTAACCTTGGACTAATAACGGAAGATGTGATACCAACTTGAGATTATTTTTGGAAAAATAAAACATGGGATTAATGGTTGTTACACCTGTAGGCACAGAAAATTTATTGATGTGCCATGTCAAATTATATTTAAGTCAATATCAAATTTATTGATTTATTTTACTCCCTCCGTTACGTATTACTTGAAACATTTGAACTATGGAGATTTTCTAGGCAAAATATCTTAATTGTAAATAAGGGTATATGATTAAAATAAAGTAAGAGAGAAAATAGGAATAAAGTAATGAGTGGGTATAAGTTTAGGAAAAAGTAAGAGAAGGAAAATGAATAAAGCAATGAGTTGGTATAAGATTAGGAAAAAGTAAGAGAGTGAAAAGTTGTGGAAAAGTGAATAAAGTAAGAAAAAAACTTACTAAAAATGGGAAAAAAAAGAATTGTTTCAAGTACTCTGTAATATGTAACACACATTTATTAATTTGGGTAATACGTAACGGAGGGAGTATATTTGACGGCCCAATTAATTTAATTAATTTGGGTTGATAATATATTAACTCATTTTATTTATTTTAATCAATTAATCTCATGTTATTTAATTAGTCAAATCCTCAAACGGATCAATCTAATTTAAATAGGTGATGATTGTTTGGCCCAAAGTCCAAAAGGAACTTTAAAAACCTAGAGGCACCTTACTCTATAATTAGAGTGATCCTTCACACTTAAAAGGAGGAGAAATCATTCCTTCAAAGTAGAAAAGGAAGAAACAAAATCAAAGTTCAAAAGCTCACAAAATTCTCTCCAAATCTCTCTCTACAAATAGTTAACAAGCACTACCAAATTGTGTCGACTGATCAGAGAGATTCAAACATATTCGAGTGAGGCCTTACATTTTGTTAGCCCTCATTCGAATACCTTCAAACATATTCGAGTGATGCCTTACGTTTTATCATCCTTTATTCAAATACATCAAAACAACATTTGAATCTAGGTCAACGTTTTTGTCTACACTCGACTCACCTTGACACTTGCATGTCATCGCTCAGCAATGCAGCGGAACGGAATTAGAGGACTTAGTTTATTTTCATATAAACTTGTACTAGGGATTGTACTTACAAATTCAAATCAATAAAATTCATATTTTGTTACATTTATTTTGACTTTGTCTCGTTGACCTTTTGGTTAAAATTTGTGTTTACAAATTTTTGGCACGCTCGATGGGACAATCTCTACCTCTCACCTCCTTTTCCGCTCACGCAATCAAGCACACGCATCTAACGATGACGTCCAAAGAAATATTCAATTGCAACGTCGACAATCAAAAATCATCTTCCCTAAACAAAGTTCCTTTGATGAAGTCAAATGATGTAGACCTTGTCGTAGTAAACACCTTGGTAATTAGAGCAGCCACCATCGAAGAAGAGCTTGCAGATATGAAGGAACAAGTTCTTAAACTTGTCAAGGAAAACAATGAAAAGGAAGCACAAATCAAACACCAAGGCAAAAAAATTGACAAGCTAACAAGAAGACTTGAGAAAATGCCTATTGGTGAGCCATTCAAGAATGGTGAAAGCGAAAGTGAAGATGATGTTCAAGAATCAAGTGCGAGTTCAAAGACGAAGCAAAGTAAAAGGCGTAAAAGGCCTCATGGAGAACTTTCAAATCCTTTCACCATTCAACAACTCCAGGTGATGATATCAAGCGCCATCAAACAACAACTTGGTAAAGGTTTGGATGAAAATGACCACTACACCAAACCTTATACAAAAAGAATTGAATCATTGCAGATGCCTAGTGGCTATCAACCTCTCAAGTTATGCAATTTGAAGGAAAAGGTAATCCAAAGCAGCATGTTGCACACTTTGTTGAAACATGCAACAATGCTGGTACCGAAGGGGACCTTCTAGTGAAGCAATTTGTCCGCACACTCAAAGGTGTTGCATTTGATTGGTACACAAACTTATCTCCTTGATTCATTGACAATTTGGTGCAAATGGAAAAGGCCTTTTTGAATCACTTATACAACACTCGTCGTACAGTGAGCATGATCGAGTTGTCTAATACTAATCAATTATAGGACGAACCAGTTGTGGATTACATCAATCGGTGGAAAACTTTAAGCCTTCAATGCAAAGATCACTTGTGTGAAGGTTTCGTTGTAGAGATGCATGTGCATCCAAGGTATGCATTGGAACTTTGTCTACATCTTACACAAAATAAAGCCAAAAACATTTCAAGATTTGGCAACTCGCGCTCATGAAATGGAGAATGCAATTGCAAACCATGAAGATCAATCAGATTAGTCTTCTACGTCAAGGGAGGATCGTGACTACAACCTAAAAAAACAAATCAAAACTCAACAAAAATCAAAGCACTCCTAAGCAAGAGTATAAAATGCACAAACAAAATCAAAGTACTCCTCAACAAGAGTATAAACTGCATGACAAAATCAAAGTACTCCTCAGTAAGAGTATAAACTACACGGTCAAACACAAAGTACTCCTTAGTAAGAGTATAAACTGCATGACGACCAAAATAAAATTACTCTTCAACAAGAGTATAAATTGCAATGACAAAATCAAAGTAATCCTCAGCAAGAGTATAAACTGCATGATAAGAATAAAAGTACTCTTCAAGAAGAGTTTAAATTGCATTATCAAAATCAAACATCTCCTAAGCAAGAGTATAAAAGGCATACTCAATGACAAAAAAAGTGTCTCCTGAGCAAGAGTCTAAACTGCAATTAAACTCAAGCAAATTATACCTTGAACTACGTTTGACTTGATCCAAATAAGCACATCTCAAATACTTATTTGGTATGTAGGCATCTTGAATTTCATTTGAGTGCATCCATGTAAACTAAAAACTTAAACTTGGGGGCATCAGAGCATGAAGATCACTTCGTCTCGTCTTCACAAAACTACATTGATGAGTGATGAAACACATTTGTAATCATTTGTTCAAAGTTAGACGGAGAAAGCTCTCAAGCACCGTCATTCATCAAAGTTTGTCAGAGAAAGCTTCCAAGCACCGTCATCCATCAAAGTTTGTTGGAGAAAGCTTTTAAGCAGCAACACTCAACCAAAAGCACTTTAAGTTTGAGTGCAAAAAGGATTAAAGCGACAATATTATCTAACGATGGAGAAAGCTTCCTAGCACCATCAATTTTGAAAGTATGTCTCGGACTTTGAAAAAAGTTTCGTTGAAAACCTGTGAAAAAAACAGAGGCCACGAAAATTGGAGAAAGCTTAAGTACCGAAATCTTGGCCAACAAATACTAAGTTAACACCAAACAAAAGAGAAGTTAGTTGACAAATTAAATATGATGTGACGACAAGTATTAGTTGAACACTTGGTCGACTGACGACGGTCGTTAGCGTTGAACTTGTTGTTGGAGGTCTTCCGCTATACATGACCTTAAGGTGTTGGGTTCAACACGACCAACATGATGACCTAACACCCCGATGGGTTCAACACGACAGACATGATGATCCATTGCGACAGTAGTAAGCATTGACCTTGTTGTTGTTGGAGGTCTTCCGCTATACACGGCCTTGAGGTGTTAGGTTCAACATTACTAGCATGATGACCTAACACCCATGATGGGTTCAAGACGACAAGCGTGATGACCCATCACGACGGTAGCAAGCAGTGACCTCGTTGTTAGAGCTTTTCGATGCGTACCACCTAAAGGGGATTAGTTCAAACAAAAAATACATGCAAAGGAGAAACAATTGTAAAAAGTAAGCCAAAAATAATAATTTTGATTTACCTCAATAAAAAAAATGGGTAAACTTTGATAACTCGACGAATGTCCAGTTATAGGGAACAAGTTGACAAGAGTAATTGTCAAAACAAAATTGATTTGATCACAACCCAAACAAAGGTGCATAAAAATTGAGGGTTCATCATTGTTCAATCACAAAAAATTGTCAAACAAAGCATTATTGCCAAGCCTTTCCTGTGGAGTAAAAATCAAAACTTTATCATGCAGTAGCATCATCATCATCTCGGTCATCATGAAAAGCAACAGCTACATCATATAGTTTACATAGAGACAAAAAGGAAAGAAAAAAAATCATTATCAATCAGGGAAGTTCTCGTGGTAGTCCACACAAAAGGAGAAAAAAAGGGATCAATTATCAAACGAAACAAGAAGAACAGAAAGGCTAAGTCACTCGTCAAAACTCAAAACAGAGTATACACAAACAGAGTATACATCAAAACAAAGAAGAGCACGAAGACGGAGCCTTACTTTGTTGTTGTAGTGCTACATTGGTCGGGATTCTCTATTGTAGTGCAGTTGCGGCGATAGTTCTCCCTGGCTGAGGATTACACCTTACAGACTCGTGGTGGAAAGTCAAAGCGTCAAAATATGTCGAGGCATTAGTAGATCATGCACCTGGTTGCTAAACATCGAGACGCCAAAAGAAATGCTCGACTTCGTTGATGTTACATTCTATACAACTCATCTAATATTGTTGAGTTGTTTGCTTTGTTCCAATATTGTTGGTTGTCATCTTTGATGTTGAGAACGAATATTCACATAGGATTTTATGTATTTATAGTCATAAATACAATGATCTAAATCCAAATCAAAACCTAATGAGAAGATATATTTTTCCCAAAATTTCAATCTTTGAAGATAAAATAATATCTTCGAGGCTAGGTTGTTAGTTTGTTACACAAGATAATTGGTGCGCTATGATGTGGATTTGACTCGATCAGTTTGTAATTCTATCCAAATTCATGTTCATCGGATACAAATTGGCTTGTTCCAAATCAAATGTCACTTGAAGTGTTATGGTTTAACTTCAAAAACACAATGCATGCATAAAGTCCTACGTTGACTTCTTCAAGCTAAGTGAAACTAAACCAAATATTCATTTGAAGTCAAATGCAAAACAAATATTTGAGACCCGATCACGAGCAAACACTCAAATACGTGTACGTGACCAAGTCCGAGGGGGCAATTTGTAGGCACAGAAAATTTATTAATGTGCCATGTCAAGTTATATTTAAGTCAATATCAAAATTATTGATTTATTTTATATTTGACGGCCCAATTAATTTAATTAATTTGGGTTGATAATATATTAACTCATTTTAGTTATTTTAATCAATTAATCTCATGTTAATTATTTAATTAGTCAAATCATCAAACGGATCAATGTAATTTAAATAGGTGATGATTGTTTGGCCCAAAGCCCAAAAGGAACTTTAAAACCCTAGAGGCACCTTACTAATCATTCCTTCAAACTAGAAAAGGATGAAACAAAATCAAAGCTTACAAAATTCTCTCCAAATCTCGCTCTACAAATAGTCAACAAGCACTATCAAATTGTGTCGACTGATTAGAGAGATTCAAACATATTTGAGTGAGGCCTTACGTTTTGTCAGCCCTCATTCGAATACCTCCAAATACATTCGAGTGAGGCCTTACGTTTTGTCAGCCTTCATTCAAATACATCCAAACAACATTTGAATCTAGGTAAACATTTTGTCTACACTCGACTCACCTTGACACTTGCGTATTATCGCTTAGCAACGCAGCGGAACGGAATCAGAGAACTTAGTTTATTTTTATATAAACTTGTACTAGGGATTGTACTTTCAAATTCAAATCAATAAAATTCATATTTTGTTACATTTATTTTGACTTTGTCTCGTTGACGTTTTAGTTAAAATTTGTGTTTACAACATCCAATTTTCAGTTTGATTGGCTTTGACCATATTGAAAGTTCAGTAGATGTCCAATGTAGATAGTTTTTTTACCTTTTAGCGATAAAAGGCAAATTAATGATCAACAATGACATCTAGCGATAACCAAACAATGGCAGTAGAAGTGAGTCAAATGGCACTGAGGTCAAAAAGGAAAGTCAGAGTCAAGAGGCAAACCTAGATTGGAAGAAAGAACAAGTAGTGGAAAGTTACTGGCTTAAACTAAGACATATTTTGGCCTTTGTCTATAAATAGCAGCCAAATGACAAACAACAACAAACAATACAACAAATCAAGCCTTTACGTTTTTCCATAACTTTATAGCCTCAGTTTCAACTTTGCTGACTAGCCAAGTGATAGGTAGTTTAGTATAGCTTGCTTAGATTATCATAGCATTAATGTCCTCCTAAAATCAGTTATTGCATCCCAATTGTATAATCATGGAGGTACTCATCCTCCCTTTCATCATAATTATAGTCTACTTGACACTTATTTATTAAGTTTATGGAAGCTAGTTACAGAATTTGCATCTAATCTAATTTGCGTTTGTTCATGGATTTAGTTTAATTCCATACTTTGATTAATATATTGAAGTTTTCTTCTCTAAAGCAACATTTTACGAATAGTTACATTAGCGAGGTTATCATTATAAGTAGTAACTAGAGGGGAAGCCCCTTAGCATCTTAGAGCAATATAGGGTGATTAACTTGTTGAAATGCAATTTTTGTCTCAACAGTGGTGAAAGACAACCCCAACTTCAGATTATAATTTACAATGTTTCCTTTGTTCCCTTTTGCTAACTAATTTACAAACTAAATTTTGGAACATAACTTTATGGTATTCTCCAATAGCTATTTTTTAAGTGTCTGTTGAGGTGATTTTGCACTTCACCAACAAGTCAACCTCCCAATATTGTTTTTAGTTTGGTAGGGGGCTGCCCCTCTAGTTACTGATTATATTGATAATCTCGCTAACATAAAAATGGCTCCTAAGATCGCAGAGTTAATCAAGAATATGAGAATGTAAGGAAATAGCCTTATTGTGGAACAAGACTGAAGTGTAAAACAAACAAAAGTGAAGAGAAACGAAAGCCATCCATTTATAAAGTAAAGGATAGAGTCAGATTACAACAGTTTCACAAGGAAGGATGATTACCTCCATGTTTACACAATTGGGATGAAAATAAACAAGCTAATGATCCATTGAAGGATGAACTACGCTACGATACACTAAATTATACTTGGCTACTAAGCCAAGTGCGGCTAAGGAAAGCTAAATGTGAAGAAAAGTAGATAGATGTTGTTTGATTGTTGTGTTCTCTTTGTTTCTAATTCTGCTGCGTCTATTTCTAGGCCTTTACGGTAGAGATCGTGGGTGGTAGTTACTCCTTTCGACGGTTTCTTCCCTCTTCTTTCTATATTTCAAATACTCGTACTTTCCCTCTAAGTCTCTGAATCGCTTTATCTTCATGGGCCTTCTTCTGCTGGGTTATCTCCAAGTGGACCACTTCTACCACAATTCCTTTCTAACACTTCCATTATATCACTAGACTGGAGTTACTTAAGAAGCATCGTGTATTGCTTGTATGTTGATCGTTATCCGTTCCACTTATCGTTAGTCACACGCTTACTGGTCAAACTCTCTTAGCTAGTCGATTGTCCCATCTGGTCAACGAAGTCAAACAAATATTTTTAGTCCGTAATAGTGTCTAATACTATCTAAACATTTGTTATTAATAGTAACTAATTGTTAATCATTGTAATTTTGTTTTACAATCAATATAAGTACAAAATGTAATTTTTTATGCATTTTCCAAAAATGCTCATTTGTGCTACCTATATATACCTACATGTGTCCCTTCATTAATCTTTTATGCATTTTCCAAAAATGACATTTTTAGCTATTTTCTTGATTTTAAAACAAATTTGAAATAATCAAAACAATTCCAAAAATCACTATTTTTAAATTAAAGAAATACTCTACATGTTATGCTGGATTTTTCTATAATATTTCACCTTGTGGAATTCGATTTACCCCCTCCGTTCCACTAAATTCATGCCATAAGGAAAATCGGAACTATTCATTAGTTGTAAGAATCTTCTAAATTGTCATCAATATATAAAAATGAATATAGTCAAGTGGGGTCTTCTTAGAATCATATTAACAAGTAGTTTCTTAAAATCCATTTTTTATAATTTTTACTCATGTACAATTAAAGATATTTCACTTGTAAATTGTGTATTAGCAAACGTTTAAAGTAGAAGTAACAAGAATTTAGTGGAATAAAGGGAGTACATATTTTTAAAGAAAAAACGCGAGCACGAGCAAAAACACGCAAAACCAGGAGTTCTAGAAAGTTCCTATAGATACCAACATCTGTCCTTTCCTAAGGCCATTGATATTACTCTACCACATTGCAATTGGTCCAATTCTAAAGAATAACTGCCTTAAACAATGCCCTAAAATCTCGATTTGCAAAGCTAAAGCACCTTTTCTTGCCTAAAGCACTCTAAAAAATAATTTTTAATTTCTAAATAATTTTAACTTATTTTAGACATTTTTCTAGATTTTTCTATGCATTTTCGCCATTTTTCGAAGTTTTCAATAATTTAATTAATTTTACAATAATTAATTAAATCATCAAAATAGATCCAAAAATTACGTAATTTTAACACAAAGTATTAAATGTTACAAGGAATATTTACATATTTTTTCCATAATTTGCCAACGTGTGGAAAAATAGTTGTGCATTTCTTAAGCAAAACGTGCAACCGAGCGGAACGGAGTATTTCGGAAGCTTCCGAAACCTTCTAGTGTGTCGCTTGCTCCCTAATCATGTCTAGATTCATCTCCCTAGCTTCCCATGCAAGAATGTTGACATAGTTGCATGAAATATATTTTTAACAGATTTAAACCAGCAAATAAACACAAATAAGGAAAAAAGATCAAACATTTTTTTGGCAAGGTTTTGGGCGTAATTACTCCCACTTGGGTGCAATTATGCCCACCTCACGTGTTTTCACATGAGAGAGGGCTATAATAGGACATTTTGGCTTTCGTTTCAGTCAATTCGGAGTTGTAACTAATCTCTGGCGACATTTTCTCTCAAAACACTCCTAAAACACTACAATTTCGATTTCAATTCAATTCCAAAACTCTTTCAAAATACTTTCATATTCAAAACACATTTAAACACATTCAATACAAGATATTTAGGCATTCAAGGCAATTGTTCAAGGATTATTGTTTCGACCATGCGTTTTTGGTATAATCTATGACGCCACAAAACTCATAGAAATCATCCCTTTCCTCTTCAAACTTTCATTGTTTTTTTCTTTTAAACACAATTAATCATGTAATATGGATTAATAAACTATTAGACATTAATTAACATGTAAATAAACATTTTCTTTTCTTTATTTTCAATTTGATTTCAATATTATCATTATTACTAACTTCTTTGTTTTTCTTATGTAAATAGCAAATTTGTAGCGGTGATTCGATTTCGATACTAACACTTGTGTTTTGTCTTGTTTTTGGATAGCTATTTGAGATAAGTCATGTATATTCTTCCTTTTATTTCTTACTCCTATTCTTTCTTGGATTGAAATCAGTATCTAAAAACACTATCCAAAAACAAGACCAAAGCAAGCGTTTGTATCGAAATCGAATCACCGTCGCAAATTGCTATTTACATAAGAAAAACATAGAAAAAGATAGTAATAATGATAATATTGAAATTAAATTGAAAATAAAGAAAAGAAAAGGTTAATTTACATGTTAATTGATGTCTAATAGTTTATTAATCCATATTACATGACTAATAGTGATTAGAAGAAATAAACAAAAAAATAATGAAGAATTGAAGAGAAAAGAGAAGAAAGGGATGATTTCTTTGAGTTTTGTGGCCTCATAGATTACTAGCACTATAAGCACGCGATGCGTGCGGTCAGTTTAAAATTTTATATTAAATTATAAGCATGTGATGCGTACGGTCAGTTTAAAAATTAAAAAAATGTTCAATTACAAAAAAAAAATCTTGTAATTGAGTACAATTTCAAATTAAAAATGGAGGTGAGTTATTATGATTTTCAAACTTTCGATGTAATTTTTTCTTTTGAATTGAATCTCTCGACAAAGAGATTAAATGATTAATTACATTAACATACAAATAGTAATATTAAAATACATAATAATTTAATAAATATTAATTCAATATGATTTTCAAAATAATTTGCAATGATTAACTGATTCATGTGAAAATTTTAGTCTATGTAATTAATGTATTTATATTTGAATTTTTTCATACTAATTAATTGAACTTTTTTCAAAATAATTTGCAATGTTTAAGTTATTCAATGAAATAAATTAGTCAATGTAATTAATGTATTTTTATTTGAATTTTTTTACACTAATTAATTAAACTTTCTTTTTTTATTCATGGGAAAAAAATAGTCAATATACTTTTTTATGTTGCTTAGTATGGAAAGTACAAAAAATAAAGAGAATTTATATTTTATTACTTAAGGGCAATTAAGTCTTTTACATCATTAAGGGTATTTACGTCATTGCATAGGGGGGACACCATTGCTCCCCCTTGGCTTATATAATAGAGATATGAACAAAGCATGGTTGAAACAATCCTTGAACAAACACCTTGAACGCCTAGATTACTTGTATTGAATGTGTTTGAATGAGTTCTAAATTTGAAAAAATTCTGAAAGAGTATTGGAATTGAATTGAAATTAAAATTATCGTGTTTTCGGAGTGTTTTGAGAGAAAATGTTGCCGAGACTTCGTTATAACTCCGAACTGAGTGAAACGAAAGCCAAAACGTCCTATTTATAGACCTCTCTCACGTGATAACATGTGAGGTGGGCGTAATTGTGCCTAACTAGATGTAATTACGCCCAAAACCTTGCCAAGAAATTGTTTGATTTTTTTTGCCTTTTTTGTGTTTATTTGTCGGTTTAAATATGTTAAAAATATATTTCATGCCATTATGTCGACATGCTTGCACAGGAAGATAGGGGAATGAATCTAGACGTGCTTGGGAAGCAAGCCACAACCTAAAAGGTTTCGGAAGCTTCCGTTCCGCTCAGTTGCGTGTTTTGCTCAAGAAATTCATAACAATTTTTTCACACGTCGAAAAATTATGGAAAAAAAGTAAAAATACCTTGTAATTTTTGGAGCTTCTTTGATAATTTAATTAATTATTGCAAAATTAATTAAATTGCTAAAAACTCCGAAAAATGCCGAAAATGCATAGAAAAATTCCGAAAAATTCTAGAAA
Organism: Bassia scoparia; assembly: GCA_008642245.1. Classification (NCBI taxonomy): domain Eukaryota; kingdom Viridiplantae; phylum Streptophyta; class Magnoliopsida; order Caryophyllales; family Amaranthaceae; genus Bassia; species Bassia scoparia. The sequence goes on along the minus strand of SNQN01005633.1, from coordinate 15,859 downwards.
AATGTAAAAAATAAGTTAAAATTATTTGAAAATTAAAACTTATTTTTAAGGGTACTTTAGGCAACACTACAAGAAAACATGGCATACAGTGACCTTTTTTAAGTCAAAATATTTGTTTGTGACCCTAAATCTCCTAATAAAATGAAAATCATAGATATTGTATATAACTACAGCAATCCACCATGGAAAATCAACATGCATATAGTGAAATTAAACCTATAAGAATTGAAATATACCTTGATATATGGAGAAATAGATCGAAGAATATCAATTAAATTATACCTTGATGTACAGAGAAATAAATCGAAGAATGAATATCAATTAAATCAACTCACTTTTAATTGATCAAATCTGTCTGCCAATTGAATCATCTATGCGATTTTGTTTCTGTAATCAAGATGATTTCCCTTGAGAATTTGAGTGAATGATAGGATAAAGTGATAAACTATGCTGATGATGTATTGTTAAGGAATCGCTGATGGAGAGAGTCGGTTTTGCAAAGCAGTTCATTTCGTGGTAGATAGAATTTTGGGAGCGAGATATTTTAGGGGTTATGGGTCGTGTAAAATAAAACTAAAAGAAACTTGTGCCAACACGTGAGTTCTTTTTTCTAATTTTGTCCCTTGTAAATGTCGAAACCCCTATTGACTTACAAAAGGGTCACTGTATAATTTTTTTCCCTCACAAAATTATGTTATGCAACCCTTTTCAAAAGGGTTGAAGAAAAAGGGTCTAAATATTCACCCTTTTCTTGTAGTGCAAGAAAAAGTGCTCTAGCTTTGAAAATGAAGATTTTAGGGCATTGTTTAAGACAGTTGTTTTTTAGAATTGGACCAATTGCAATGAGGTAGAGTAATTTCATTAGCCTAAGGAGGGACAAAAATGTAGGTATCTACATAGGCATTCAAAGGCACACATTCAAGAATTGTTTTACCATGCGTTGTTGGTATAATCTATGAGGCCACAAACTTCATAAAAATCAGCTCTCTTCTCCCTTTCTTTCTAATTCTTCATTGTTTTTGTTTACTTTTCTAATCACTTTCAATAATGTAATATTGATTAATTAATGATTCGACATCAACTAATATGTAAACAATCTTTTCTTTTCTTTATTTTCAATTTGATTTCTATTATTTTTCCTAATTTTTGTCTTTTGTCCCTTGTGTAAATAGAGATTGCAACAACGGTTAGATTTCAATACTAATATTTGTTTGTCTTGTCTTTGTCAGCGAACAAAGGTAAGATTATGTACTTCCTCCGTTTTTTTTAGACGCCCCATTGTTTAGATTTTGGAAATCAAGGCAAAATTTVATGAATTGATGAGGTGTATTGATGGGTATTTTAATAATGTAARTGGGGTCCAAAAATGAGAGAAAAATGGTTAAAGTAAGTGTATTGATGAATATTTTAATGAAGTAAGTGGGAAAAGTTATGTGGTCCCCACAAAAAAGAGTGATTGAAGAGAGATTAATGAATATTTTAAGTGTGGACCCCAATCCAAAAAAGGAAAAAAATAAGAATGGGGCATCTATTGAGAAATTGCCGTTTTAGTACAATGGAGCATCTAAAAAAAACGGAGGAAGTATATTCTTCTCTTTCTAGTGTATATTTTTTCAATTACCTTTATTTTGCTAATTAAAGACCAATTAATTGATTGTTGTCATGCCTACTTGACCTAGTTCAAAGCGACAATAATTAATTAGGATAGTCTTTTATGTGCATTAATCAAACTTGCTTGGATTTCTTTGTTCTACTAAGATACTAAAGACCAATATATATGTTGTTCGGTATTACAACGGTGAATTTGCAAATGAGACCGAGTAGAGGCCAGTAGATGCGAAGGGGTGTTGTTCATGACTTCTCCCTTACCCTCGTCCCCGAATCCATGACTTTTTGGTTCATGACCATACTATGGGATCATTCGCCTTGTATTGCGTCTTGGCAAGGCATAATGTGGGTTCCGCAGCTCCAGAAAAGAGTGTGGTGGCGACATCGTCTATTCGAATTCGAATATCTACAATCCTTTACGTCAAGCATACTAACAATATGCTATATACAAGCATTCAAAAACTTGAACCACACTTTCGTAAGCCCTTGAGGGAATTGGTACGCACCGTTAGGCGACAAATTAAAAAAAACTTATCTTAGACTTCGAAAAATATTAACAACTAGTACAAAGGTAGGAAAGGGTTGATCCCACGAGGAGATTATACACAATTAAGTCATAATTATTCAAATTTTAACGATTCTAAAAACTTTGTGCGTGATATTAACAAGTATATTTACATATTCACATAAGACGGGGGGGTTTGATTGGATAGTGATTTTATACTACGAGTAAATTATAAGTTACAAGTAATATATTATGCAAATTATACAAGATGCTTTCTGGAACGTGAACTTAGATTATTTCAGCTTAAAAATTATATAATGCAAATTATACAAGACGCTTTCCGGAATATGGCACCAAGTTAAAGTAGAGTAATTCCCAACAATTAACTCTTAATCTTCCTCAGTAGATATTACTAGGTATTGAAAGATTATAACACTAACAAGTTACAACATGTGTTTCTAACTTAAATCAAATCAATTTGATTATTGTAAGGTACCACTAATTTAATCAACCTAAACCAACTCAAGTTAATTAATAGCAATAAGAACAAGATTTATTGTTACGTCGATTTTGTGCAATATCGAACATAAAGACATAAACTTTGTATCATGAAAATAACATAATTCATTACTACTAATCCAAAAACAACAATTCACAATTCGTCCAGCCAATTTACTAGAAACCAAATATATAATATAAACATATATTAATCCAAATTAGCAAAATTGGTTAAGATATACAACAAATACAAAATTAAAGAGATTAAAGTAAAAGAAACTTATGAATATAACTGAAGAGATAACATACAATCGATGAACACCAACGTTCTTCAATCGATGTAATCCTACTTTCCTCTAGCTAGCTTAGACCAATCCAAACATTAGGACTAATTTATGTTACTCAAATTGTCACATTATTTTGAGTTGAATTGCTCTTAACCCTAGAAATTACAATGAAATACTAATGTTGTTACTTATTTGATGTAGCTTGATATCTATTAATTTGGATCTTCAATCAGTATTTATAAACATACTTTCTTCATCAACTTGATAGTAGAAGGTCCGATAGAAAGAAAGGAGAAATCTAATTTTGTAGCTCCACAGTCAAATATTTCGGCTCCTTTTGAAATTGAAGATCGCCATGAGGCGGTACATTTAATTTAATGCATATTAAAGGAGGAAATTGAGGTGGTTTAGAAGCCTTTTGTACTGTGATGCACTTGGTGCAATTAATCACCCAAAAACAGAGGACCCTGATCAGATTCTCAAGTTGTCTGAGAATGGTGATCAGTTTTGATTAACCCAGAAGGCTAGCAATTAGAAGGAAGCKGCCTTGAAGAATAATCAAAAATGGATTCAAACGCAAGAGTAAAAGGAAGAGAGAGAGAGAAAGGGAGAGAGAGGAAGGAGATATTTCTTTGATTGATGATTCCAGCTTACAATGAAAAATCAGCTTAAGTAGCTGAGTTAGTTACAAATGCAACATAAATTAACTAGAAATGAAATGTAAATGCAATGCTAATATWATACGACAAAATGGAATGCATAACTAATTTGGCACTGAAATTTATGTAGATTTGGCTGAAATTCCTTCCCCATTTGCATTACAGTTGTTGCCTCCTTCTGCCAACTGTACTTCCCTTACTCCTAAAGGTTGAGGTGTATCAATGCCCTCCCCTTCGGGAGATCCTTGCCCACAAGGATCAAAGTGAGGATATTGTGCCTCAATGCCAGTAGCCTCTTCCCAGGTAGCCTCTTCCACTGTTTCTCCTACCCATTGAATTAGCCATTTAACCACTCCTTTGGTCCCCTTTTTTGCCATCCTTCTGTCCAAAACSCTGAAAGGAAATTTAAGGGGGRCTTCCTCAGCATAAGTTGCAGGRGGTTCAGGGAYAAAAGATTCAGATGGGGGTGGTCCCTTGTGCCTTTTGAGCAGAGATACATGGAATGTGGGATGGACCCTAGAAGTGGGAGGTAGGGCTAATGTATAAGCAACTTGTCCCACCTTCTTGAGGATTGCATAAGGCCCTACATACTTGGGAGCCAATTTCTGGTGGGRTCTAGTCAATAARGAATGCTGCCTGTATGGCTGYAATTTGAGATACACCCAATCACCAATGGCAAATTGTCTGTCAGACCTCTTAGTATTAGCWTGCTGYTGCATTCTAGTCTRAGCTCTTTGCAGTTGAAATTTTAGKGCTTGAATGGTGGCCTCYCGTTGTGAGAGACTTCTATCCACAACATCTAACTTGCTGTCACCACTCAAATAGGGCCTGTGAATGGGAGGTGGTTGGCCATATARCACTTCAAAGGGTGTTTTGTGAGTAGCAGAGTGATAGGATGTGTTATACCAAAATTCAGCAAGGGGAAGCCATTTAGCCCAATGATGTGGGAAATCATGGCACATGCACCTTAGRTAGCCTTCAACACACCTGTTAAGGACCTCAGATTGACCATCAGTTTGGGGATGATAGGCAGTRGACATCAAATGATCAACTCCCTGCAATTTCATAAGTTCAGTCCAGAAACTGCTGATGAATATTTTATCTCTGTCAGAAATGATGGACTTGGGAAGGCCATGCAGCTTGTACACATAGTCCAGAAAAGCTTGKGCAACATGAATTGCAGAAAATGGATGTGATAGGGGAATGAAATGAGCATATTTGCTCAGTCTGTCAATTACCACTARGATAACATCCTTGCCATGAGATTTTGGGARCCCCTCAATGAAMTCCATAGTGATATCTTCCCAAATGCCTTGAGGTATAGGTAGAGGCTGAATGAGCCCAGGGTAGGCAGCCTGATCATATTTGCATTTTTGACAAGTCATGCACTGATCTACATACTCCTTGACTGCCTTTTTGAGACCTTGCCAATAGAATAGAGCTTTGATTCGTTGATAGGTAGCTTCAATACCAGAATGCCCTCCTTGAGGTGAGTTRTGCAGCCATTTCAGAATTTGCCATTTGAGAGAAGGGCTGTCTCCAATGACCAACTTCCCTTTTCTCCTRAGTTGATCATTRTYCCAAGAAAAGTGTGGATGTGAATGCCCATCAGATTGTAGATCAGTTATGATTTTAACYAAATTGGGATCTTGCTGCCATAGTYTTTGGATATCCTGGTACATTGTAGACTGAAGTGAAGAGATGGCCATSACAGCTAGCTCAGAWGCAGGAACYCGAGAGAGGGCATCTGCAGCCCTATTTTCAGTCCCCTTTCTATACTCAATAGTGTAATCAAAGCCTGCCAACTTRGAGAGCCATTTGAGCTGGAATGGTGTGGACAGTTTTTGATCCAYCATRAACTTTAAGCTTTGCTRATCTGTCTTGATAGTAAAGGGCTGCAAACTRAGGTATTGTTGCCATTTCTGCACARCCTGCACCACAGCCATGAGCTCCCTTTCATAAGCTGAGAGCTGCCTGTTCCTTTCAGAYARAGCTTTGCTCATGAAAGCTATAGGATGACCTYCTTGTTGYAGTACAGCYCCTATGCCCACTCCAGATGCATCCGTTTCTAYTGTAAAGGGTTTGGARAAATCAGGGAGAGCCAGGACAGGAGGAGATGACATRGCCTGTTTGAGAGCATTGAAAGCTGAAGTAGCCTGGGGRGTCCATTTCCAGTTGCCCTTCTGCARTAACAAGGTCAAGGGTTTGGCAATCTTGCCATAATCTTTTATAAACCTTCTATAATAACCAGTGAGGCCTAAGAAACCCCTCAAYTGCTTGAGAGAGTGAGGAATGGGCCAGTCTTGAATGGCCTRTATCTTGTCTGGCTCAGTCAAAACCCCTTGAGCATTTATGATATGGCCTARATAGTGAATCTCAGTTGCCCCAAAAGAACATTTTTTCATGTTAGCATAAAGAGAATTCTCTAACATGACCTGCAAAACTGAYCTCAAATGTTCTAGGTGAGTAAGCCAAGTGGGACTGTAAACTAGGATGTCATCAAAAAAGACTAAAACAAACCTCCTGAGGTATGGCTTGAACACATGGTTCATGAGTGCCTGGAAGGTTGAGGGTGCATTGGTCAACCCAAAGGGCATGACCATGTACTCAAAATGGCCCACATGGGTCCTGAAAGCTGTCTTCTAAATGTCATCAGCATGGACCCTTATCTGGTGGTAACCAGATTGAAGATCTATTTTTGAGAAAAATCTTGTTCCCTGCAATTCATCTAAAAGCTCCTCTATGATGGGAATTGGGAACTTGTCTTTCACTATGGCTTTGTTCAGTGCCCTATAATCAACACACATTCTCCATCCTCCATCYTTCTTCTTTACTAGCACAATGGGTGCAGCAAAAGGGCTATAACTGTCCCTTATGATCCCTTGATCAAGCATCTCTTGAGTGATTTCTTCTATAACTGTCTTCTGCATGCTAGGATATTTGTAGGGTCTCACACTAATGGGTTCTGTGTTTGGTTTCAGGGGAATTCTATGGTCAAAAGCTGGTCTGCTGGGAGGTAARGAGGTAATTGGCTCGAAAACTGAAGCAAAGCTAAGTAGCAGTTGCTGCAGATCTGGTGGTAGGGTGTTAAGGTCTTGTGCTTCTGTATGGTGAATAGTGGGAGAGTATGGTTCCAGGCTAGGTAACAGTTGCATGCAAGAAAGCTCCCCTYCTTGATCTAYCAACTTCTCAAACTGTCCYGAACTGATAGGCTTGCATTTYTTCCCAACCGAACCCCTAAGCTTGACCTTAGTGCCCTGATGCTTGAATTCCATWGTCAAAGCTTTAAAATCCCACAAAATAGGTCCTAGACTTGTAAGCCACTGAATTCCCAGCACRATGTCACTACCACTAAGTGRCAGCAAAAGGACATCAGCACAAAAGGATACCCCCTGCATCTTCCATTGAAACTGRCTAATTTTGGAGTCACATTTAATCCTCCCACCATCAGCTACCTTGACCCATAATGGAGAGATTTTCTCAACCTGGCAATCCATCTTCAAAGCCTTTCCTGCATCAATGAAATTRTGGGTGCTCCCACTRTCAATYAACACATGCATAATCTTTTTACCATGATGTCCCACAACCCTCATGGTTTGAAATGCTATCATTCCRTCCAATGCCTGCAAKGAGATTTGAGCATCTGAAGATTTCTCAGCTTCCACATCAGAATCCTCCTCCTCATCACTCTCACACCCTTCAATCTCCACATGATAAAACTGAGGCTTCTTGCCTGTACACTTATGTCCCCACTCATACTTTTGATCACACCAGAAACACAATCCCTTAGCCCTTTTTTCATTCATTTCAGCTGGGGTTAAGGTCCTYCTTACAGTGTTTGGKGTAGGATTRCTTTGGATTGGTCTAGCTTGTTGGMTAGAGTTTTGAGGTTTGGGTACARGTGGTGAGTGTTTGRTTTGTGGGGTTGGAAGRAGAGCAGGTCTCCATGGTGGTTTGGTTTTTTTGGCTTTGTTGGYTGCTTCATGTAATTTAGCAAGACARTGAGCTTGTTGGATGGTAGTGGGAGTGAACATCCTCACTGCTAATTGGATATCTTCATCTAAACCCCCTAAGTAGCAGCTYAGCAAGTATGGTTCACTCAAGCTTAGCTTACTGGCTAGGGCATCAAAGGAATCATGGAACTCCTGCACAGACCCTTTTTGTTTCAAGGCCTTGAGATCAGCCATTGGGTCATCATAGAGATCACCAAACCTAGCAGTCAAATCCTTCACATACTCATTCCAGCTAGGGGGGTGTCCCTCCTTTCCCTTAATATAAGTCTGATGCCACAACAATGCTCTCCCTTCTAGGTGAATGGAGGCCAGCTTAACTCTATGTGGATCAGTGATATTATCTAGTTCAAAGAATTGGGTGCACCTATAAACCCAAGATTTCAGATCATCACCATTGAACTTAGGGAACTCAACCCTAATTAATCGAGCAGAATAATTTCCCATACCCCTATTATCAGGATTAATGGTTGATTTCTCCATTATGATTCCCTGTCCTTCTTTATCCTTATCCCCTATTAATTTAGTAAACTGCATAGATAACCCAGTGATCATATCATGTATTTCTGAAATAGATTTAGCATTTCTATCTATATTTAAAGAGTTATGGTTGCATAAATCCGAGAGCTTCTTACTCTGTTCCTCAAACACTGCCTGCAGTGAGACTTCCACCCTTTGTTGGACTTCAGTTGCTAGAGCCTCCTGCTCACTCTTGGTGGTCACCATACTGCCACTTCTGAGGATTGTTCTACTTTAATACCACTGATGCACTTGGTGCAATTATCACCCAAACAGAGGGCCCTGACCAGATTCTCAAGTTGTCTGAGAATGGTGATCAGTTTTGATTAACCCAGAAGGCTAGCAATTAGAAGGAAGCTTCCTTGAAGAATAATCAAAAATGGATTCAAACGCAAGAGTAAAAGGAAGAGAGAGAGAGAGAAAAAGAGAGAGAGAGAGGAAGGAGATATTTCTTTGATTGATGATTCCAGCTTACAATGAAAAATCAGCTTAAGTAGCTGAGTTAGTTACAAATGCAACATAAATTAACTAGAAATGAAATGTAAATGCAATGCTAATATAATACGACAAAATGGAATGCATAACTAATTTGGCACTGAAATTTATGTAGATTTGGCTGAAATTCCTTCCCCATTTGCATTACAGTTGTTGCCTCCTTCTGCCAACTGTACTTCCCTTACTCCTAAAGGTTGAGGTGTATCATATTGTTAGAAGCAGAAGAAGATAAGATGAAGAAGTTGAAGTCGGTTGAGCATTTGTGTTGTATTTCTTTTCTCTTGGTATGCCACAAATAGTTCTACTCCTTTCTTCTTTTTCTTTAAATCTTTATAATTATATTTTTTGTATGTGTGATGGGTTTTGCTGTAACACCCCATATTTGTATACCTATTATTTAGTAATTATTTATATTAAACTATTTGTAAAAATTATTTTATATCTTATTTTTATTAAAAAGAATTATTTTGTTCTCACTTTGACCCTTGAAGTGATAGATTATTTTAAAATAATTTGATAAAAGAACTTTAAAAAAAAAAAGAAAAAAGGGATATCAAACCCAAGACTACTCAAGCATACTCTCCTCTTCTTCCCTAACTTCTTCAATCAATCTATCTTTCTTTATTTCTTCTACTTCTCTATTCAACATACATATATCACAAATTATTGTCATCTTCTAACCTATATAAATCTTATTCCAACTTTACTCAATATTATTTTTTGGGTCTTTCAAAGAGGAAAATTGKGGTTTTGGCTTGTGTTTGGTCGCAAATCCGATCAAAGGGAGAATTTTGGGTCTTTTCTTGAGTAATTATACTCTAATTCATTCCTTTAATCAAGTGAGTTTTATTAATTTCGAATTTTGTTTTGTTTTATTTTAATTTAAGGTTTTGCTAAATTAGGGTTCTTGAGTAAATTAAATTAGGGGAAAATTCTGCTATGTTCAGTTTGTTGGAGTATTATATCTTTGAGTTATGTTTGCATATAATCAGTATTTTCGAATTTATCCTAAAACTGTCAACTGTGTATTGGATTCATTGGGCAATTTTTTAGATGAGTAATTAATCTCAAGCGTAGATTATTATTGTCCTTAGTTTAGCCTAGAATCCCATTACTTGTCTACTATGCGTATTAGAGTGAATAGCAGGTGTATTGCAGTGTTGTGGTTGCTAAATACAACTTGGAAAAAATAGTTATGCGTTTCAATGTTCTTAGTGGGAATTCCGTCAACTTTATCCCCTATTCTTCAATTACTTAAGTTGTTTAGTTTTGGTCTTTGTTGGTCTAATGCTTCCTTTACTCTGCATTATGAAATACAAGACAAAAAGCTTGTTCATGGTAGTCTACTATTAAATGACACTTAGTGGAATATATTAGCTTCAACTTTTGTTTTTTGTTTTAGTTATTTGGTGTTAATTGGTGTAGATACCTACATTTGTCCCTCCATAAAGGCTAATGATAAAACAATACCACAATGTAATTGGTCCAATTCTAAAGAACAACTGCCTTAAACAATGCTCTTGAATCTCGATTGGAAAAGCCGAAACACCTCTTCTTACCCAAAACACCCTTAAAAATAAGTTTTAATTTTAAGGTCCCTAATCATATGAAGGTTGATTCAGCAACCTATTATATGGTTGAGGATGTTGATTTGTGGTGGACTCACAACAAGTTTGATCTGACCACAAGAGTGATTGTGGATGAGGATGGAGAAGACCAAGTGAAGGAGAAAGAACTTGGTTGGACTGAGTTCAAACAGGCGATTCGTGAGGAGTTCTTTCCAACACATATGAGGAAAAGGAAGAGGACAGAGTTCAATGACTTGGAGCAGGAAGACATGTCTGTTCATGATTTCTATGTTAAATTTCAGGAGTTGTCTCGTTTTGCTACTGGGTTAGTTCCTAATGACTAGGAAAGAGTTGTGAAGTTTGAGGAAAAAGCTAAATCCTGAACTTCATGCTATGATGGGTGCGGGTGAGTATACTACAGTGAAGAGGTGTACACTCATGCTTGTAATGCCGAGAGGATTGAGGAAAGGAGACAAGCTGCAAAGAAGCAGAAAACCACTCACACAGACCTACCCAAGTTACAAATAAAGGCGATACATCTAGTTTCGCTAATCATAACAAGGGTAGAGGAGGCTTGAATAAGAATCGAAACTTTGGAAATCGTGATTCTGGTAGTGACTATAACAAAGTAAGTTCAAATCAGCAATATTCTAAAGCCAACCAGAATTCTACTCGCAGTTATTTCCAAGGCCAGAACTACAAAAATGATCGAATTTTCTACTACAAGCATTGTAATGTGAACCACCTTGACAAGGATTGTGATGGTAATCTTGTGGAGTGCAATCATTGTGGAAGGAAAGGGCATCGTGCTTATGAATGCTATAGCAACCCAAGGTCTAGGAATTTCCGATCTAAGCTGAATTCGAGAAATGGAGCGCAATCAGAGAATTGACCCCAAAATTTCAATCATCATCATGCATCTTCTACTCCAGTGAATGCAGCTACTCGTGGTGGAGTGATCTCTAATGTTACCCAGGCACAAAAAGGTGATGCTAGGAAGAACACTGGGAATATGCATGTGATGAACGAGACTGAGGTGAGTGCCAAAGGCAATGTGGTGACTAGTACTTTCTCTATCCATTCGATACCTGCTTATGTTCTATTTGATTCTGGTGCTTCTCATTCTTTTGTGTCTGAATCTTTTGTGAAGAAGTTGCACTTAGAAAATTCTAGGGCTTGTGAGACGGATATCTCTATGCCTTCGGGTATGATAGTGGCTTGTAAGACCTTGTATTCTGATGTGCATATTATGTGTGGTAATACCACTCTAATAGTTGATTTGATAGTTTTCCATTTACATGATTTTGATGTCATTTTAAGGATGGATTGGATTAGTAACCATAAAGCCAAGATAGATTGTGAAAAGCAAAAAGTGTCTATAGTTAGCCCTAGCGGAGTCCATGTGTCTTATAGAGGGTCTTCTTTAAAAATCATTTTTGCTCTGACTCTATAATCCTACTTGAGGAAGGGTTGTCCTATCTATTTGTGTCATGTCCATGATATTAGCAAGGAAGATCCACAGCTTGAGGATGTCCGAGTTTTCAATGAATTCTTAGATGTCTTTCCTGATGAGATTCCTAGCATGCCGCCGAAACATGTTGTTGAGTTTAGTATTGAATTGGTGCCTGGAACCAGACCTATTTCTAAGCCTCCTTACAGAATGGCGCCTACTGAGATGAAAGAGATTAAGGCTCAATTGGAAGATTTGCTTGACAAAGGGTACATTCGGCCTAGTGTATCCCCATGGGGTGCACCTGTCCTATTTGTGAAGAAGAAGGATGGGAGTTTATGCTTGTGTATTGAATATAGAGAACTCAATAATGCCACGGTGAAGAACAAATATCCCTTGCCATGGATAGATGATTTGTTTGATCAGTTGAGGGGAGCCAGTGTGTTCTCTAAGATTGAGATCTGGATATCACCAACTTCGCATTGTAGAGAATGATATTCCTAAGACAGCCTTCAGAACTCGCTATGGACACTATGAGTTTACCGTCATGCCCTTTGGGTTGACTAATGCTCCAGCGGTGTTCATGGACTTAATGAATCGAGTCTTTCGGCCATATCTTGACAAATTCGTGGTGGTGTTCATTGATGATATCTTGATTTATTCATGAACTGATAGTGAGCATGAAGTGCACCTTCAAATTATTCTTAATGTTCTTAGAGAAAACAAGTTGTATGCGAAGTTTTCCAAGTGTGAATTCTGGCTTTAGAAAGTTGCATTTCTTGGTCATATCATCTCTAAGGAAGGAGTCTCTGTTGATCCAGCAAAAGTTCAAGCTGTTTTTGAGTGGCCTACTCCAAATAGCGTGACTGAGATTCGTAGCTTCCTTGGCCTCGCAGGTTATTACAGGAGATTCGTGAAGGATTTATCGAAGATAGCCCGCCCATTGACTGCTTTGATGAAGAAGAACACTAAGTATCATTGGGATGATGAGTGCGAGAAGGCATTCTAGATTCTGAAGGAACGTCTTACCATAGCTCTGGTATTGACTTTACTTGATGAAAACTTGGAATATGAGGTGTTCATCGATGCTTCGAAGAGTGGTCTTGGATGTGTGCTTTGCAAGGTAAGAAGGTCGTTGCTTACGATTCTAGGCAAATGAAGAACCATGAGTTGAATTATCCAACCTATGATCTTGAGTTGGCAGTTGTTGTTTTTGCACTTAAGATCTGGCGACACTATCTGCTTGGCATATCTTTCAAGATATATTCAGACCACAAGAGTCTAAAATACATTTTCACTCAAAAGGAGCTGGACATGAGGTAGAGGAGGTGGTTAGAACTGATCAAGGATTACGATATGGAGATCTAGTACCACAAAGGTAAAGCCAATGTGGTTGCGGATGCACTTAGTAGGAAGCCCTCTCACCATTTGTTAGCCTTGCGTTCGAGAAATAGATTACGCGAGGAGTTTCATGTTGATGTGGAGACAGTGCGATTGGGAGCTCAACTTAATTCTCTTACTAATATAACCCACTTTATATGATGAGATCAAAGAAGCACAAGTGCATGATCAATCCTTGAAGGAAAAGCAAGCCAAGGAGCCTGATAATTTCTTTATTGCTGAGGATGGTAGCGTGAGGTTCCAAAGGAGATGGTGTGTTCCAAATGTTCCTAAGCTAAAGGAGAAAATCTTAGAGGAATCTCATACTGCTCAATATTCCGTTCATCCTGGAGGGGACAAGATGTACAAATACCTTAAGAGGATATTTTGGTGGCCTGGTATGAAGAAGGATGTTGTCGTGTATGTGTCAAGATGCATGACCTGTCAGAAGGTCAAGAGTGAGCGCAAGAGACCTCAAGGTATGATCCAACCTTTAGAGGTTCCTAAGTGGAAATGGGATTCAATCTCTATGGATTTCATTTGTGGACTTCCAAGGACTCTGAAGAGGAATAATATGATTTGGGTCATTATAGATCGTCTTACCAAGTCTGCTCATTTTGTTCCAATTAAAGATACTTAGAAGCTTGAGAGATTGGCTACTACTTATAGAGAACATGTTCTTAGACTTCATGGTGTTCCTAGTGACATTGTTTCGGATAGAGATAGCAGATTCTTGTCTAACTTTTGGCAGAAACTTCAAGAAGCATTAGGAACTAAGTTGAAGATGAGTACATCTTTTCACCCTGCTATAGATGGCCAAACGGAGCGCACTATTCAAACATTGGAGGACATGTTGCAAGCTTGTGCTCTAAAATTTCAAGGCTCTTGGGAGTAAAAGTTAGATTTGATAGAGTTCTCATACAACAAGAGTTATCATTCTAGCATTCAGATGGCTCCATTTGAGGTTTTATATGGTCGGCGGTGTCAAACTCCCTTGTGTTGGAGCAATATTGATGAGTCTATTGTAATTGGTCCAGAGATGATCCAAAAGACCGTTGAACAAGTAAAGCGCTTATCCAGCAGAAAATGAAGGAGGCGTCAGACAGACAAAAGAGTTATGGTGATAGACATCGCAATCACATTGAATTTGAAGTGGGAGAGAAACTGTTGCTTAGAGTCTCACCTATGAAATGAGAGGGGTGATGAGATTTGGGAAGAAGGGTAAGTTGAGCCCTAAGTTCATTGGCCCGTATGAGATTTTGGAGAGGATTGGAGAGGTGGCTTATAGATTCGCGTTGCCATCAGGAGTAGACCGTGCACATAACGTTTTCCATGTGTCTTAGTTGCGACGATACATTAGCAACCTGTCTCATGTGCTACAGCGTGATTCCCTTCAGTTAGATGACAATATGACTTATGAGGAGGTTCCAGTTCAAATTGTAGACCAGAAAGTTCGAAAGACTTGGCGCGGTGAGACAAAGATCGTGAAAGTATTGTGGTCTAACCATAACTCAGAGGAGGCTACTTGGGAAGCCAAGGATGCGATGCGTCTTAAGTACCCTAATCGCTTCACTTAGGTACGTTTGGGTTACGAGGACGTAACTTCCCTTTTAGGGGGGGGGGGGGTAGAACTCGTATGTGCTTGAATGTTTTAATGTATTATAGCTCATGCATTGTTATATGTGTGAACGTGTATAAGACGAGGTTGATTGTTTCAAGTGTTAGAAGTGATTAGCTTAAAAGTTGATGAGTTATTTTCAAAGATAAGAGTTTTAAGAATTGTGTATGGTGCTATGTTTCGGGACAAAACTTCTTTTAACGGGGGTAGATTGTAACACCCCATTTTTTATACTATTTATTTATTAATTGTCTATATTACATGTGTTAAGTTTCGGGACGAAAATTATTTTAAGGGGGATAGATTGTAACACCCCGTATTTTTATACCTATTATTTAGTAATTATTTATATTAAACTATTTTGTAAAAATTATTTTATATCTTATTTTTTATTAAAAGAATTATTTTGTTCTCACTTTGACCCTTGAAGTGATAGATTATTCTAAAATAATTTGATAAAAGAACTTTTAAAAAAAGAAAAAAAAGGAAATTTCGTATAAAAAAAGGGATATCAAACCTAAGACTGCTCACGCATACTCTCCTCTTCTTCCCTAACTTCTTCAATCAATCTATCTTTCTTTATTTCTTCTACTTCTTTGGTCAACATACATATATCACAAGTTATTGTCATCTTCATACCTATATAAATCTTATTCCAACTTTACTCAATATTATTTTGTGGGTCTTTCAAAGATGAAAATTGGGGTTTTGGCTTGTGTTTGGTCGCAAATCCGATCAAAGGCAGAATTTATTTTGGGTCGTTTCTTGAGTAATTATACTCTAATTCATTCCTTTAATCAAGTAAGTTTTATTAATTTCGAATTTTTTTTTGTTTTATTTTAATTTGGGGTTTTGCTAAATTAGGGTTCTTGAGTAAATTAGATTGGGGGAAAATATTTTAAGTTTGTTGGAGTATTATATGTTTGAGTTACGTTTGCATAATCAATACTAGCATTTTGAGCACGCAATGCGTGCATGTGCATATTTACAATGTATCCGAATCAACATTAAGAAATTCATTATTGTTAATCACATACTCCTTCCGTTTTTTTTAATTGTTCCAGTTTCTATTTTGGGATGTTTTTAAATAGTTGTTCCAAACCAATCTAAAAATAACTTTTTCACATTTTACCTACTTTATTTACTCTAACACTAATGACTTACCCCTTTCTAAAGTCAACTTTCATTACTTTACCCAATCTTTTCACCCAAAATTACTATTTTCCATAAAATTTTATTCACACATTTACTCTTTTACCTAA
>SNQN01005632.1:10539-43190 GCA_008642245.1 Bassia scoparia | reverse complement strand
ACCTGGTCTGCAATCCGGATACCTACAAAACACGGGTGAACTACCCTGGGGCAACCCAGGAAACAGCCCTTCGATGGAGGTGTCAGTATTCAACCAGGGTATTCAATATTTTAAGAAGAGAGTGTAGGTTGTGTTTGTACATCAGAACTTACCAGCCCTTGGTGCTTCAAATCTGCTTTTATAACTAGATTTGCATGGTCAAAACCTCCTCAATCGCGACAAGTGGCTCGTACTTATACCAGGGTAGGTGTCTTGCATGCGCCCAACTTTGACCAGTTGATTGACACTTTTGACCCCTTTGGACTATGGTATTTGTACTTAATTAGGCCACTGGATCAGTTAACATGGGCCTTGGTTGATATTGGGCCTGGTGGCTCAATAGATACCAACAACTAGCCCCATCCAGGCCTGGTTAAGTCAGGAGGATTTACCAGGTCCTGATTTAATAAATCATTGAAACTTTGTCAGCTCATTTTTACAGGGGGGACCCTGGTTTAACCATGAATCTTTCTGAAGCCATGTAACTTCTCCAGTTTACCAGGCTAACCTAATTAATGAGCGGTTTTTAATTTCAATTCGTTATGTTGCACAGATTTCGCAATGTAGTTCATTTTTCAGAACTTTTGGCCACGTCATGATTACGCACTGTTAGTGGGCAGTTTAATACGATTGCGTGCTAGGTGACGGTTACTTCTCCTATATTTATGGGAGTCACTTCCATCCGTTTCCCTTTAAATTCATTTCTTCAACCTCAAACAATTTCGAAAAGCGCAAAGGAAAACACAAAAAACAAACCTCTCTGGTCTTAAAAGCATTTTCAGAACAACAAGATTTTTTGCAACTCTTCCTGGCAATTGCAACCTTTCGTGACAAGCTCGTTGGGAGACCATTTTCCTGTTCTCGTCTAAGTGCTATTGTCCCACTTTCCCATCAATCAGGTAATTTCTCTCCCCCTTCCTTGCTGAATTCAACTTGCATGCATTCCAGTTATTAGCTTTTCCCTGGTTCTGTCTAGAATAGTTTGTAATTTTGTTTTGTTTTTCTTTTTTGCATTCTTTGGGCTTTGTGGTTGAATAAATTAGAATGTCGGAGGAATACAGCGATTCCCAAAATAGGTCCGAGGTTCAATTGCCCTGACTGATGAAGAGGCCCAGTGAGGACTCTCAGCCATTGATTAGACGGTCTAGAAGTCAACCTGATAGAAAGTGACCTCTAAGCCTAGCCCTTCAGAGCCTGCATCAATTAGGCCCAGTAGCACACTCCTTCTATTACCAAAGGAACTGGACAACAAGTGTTCCAGTGTTCCTCTTAGGCTTCAGGATTTGCAGGTTCAATGGGCTGTTTCTAATGGCCTGAAGGAGAGTGGACAGGTGTATTGCTACAATTGTCCAGGAGGATGAGCAGGCTGGGCCCGCGAGGACAGTGTCTAGGGCTCGTGCTAAAGCCCCCAAGGATGAAAGGGAATTTCAGGAGTACCAGATATCTAGACCCTGAAACCACCACTGGACATACTTTTAGATGGGCTGCATGTCAAGAGAACAACGGCCCTGCCAACTCTGCCCTGGACCCTGACTTTCTTCAAAGCTTATGCAAAAAGGTTGATGTCAGGGCTGAGAGTTATATGGCTTTGGTTCTTAGCTTTGGGTACTGGTTTGAGGTCCCTAACCCCTCAACAGGGCCTATTCACCACCAAGATTCAGAATTCCCATCTATGTTGCCCACTAGAATTAGGTGTTAGATTCCCTTTGCACCCCTTTATGGTCGAATTGCTCGAAATGTGGGGCATTAGCTTGTCCCAATTAGCTCCAAGTGCTGTGCAGAGAATTATAAGCTTCATCTGGGTCTGCACATTTCTAGAGCTTGAGATGTCAACCAGGGTGTTCAGACTTTGTTCTGTTGAAGGCATACAGGGGAACCCAGATAAAGACTGGCTGGTACTCCCTGGAGTTGGAAAGGGTGGTTGTAACCTATGCAACCTCTACCACTGGTTGGTGGCTGAAGAAATGGACACAGCAATGGCTGTGGTTGAGGTACCTTTACACGAGAAGCACCCCTACCTGTACCAGGCCAGAACCGAGTTTACCAGGAACAAAACTCTTGAGAGGAAGGCTCTTTCCCCAGCTGCCTCACTACTGAGAAGGAAAAGGCACCTTCGAGTGGTTTCAAGCTTTTGGGCCAGGTCAAAAGGTAAGAGCCCCACCCCAAAACGCGGTTACCTCACTTGACCTGCTGAAGGTGGAGCTTTACTTGGCTGCTGGTGGCTAGCAGGAGTGTCTCCAAAAGTAAGTCCAGTTGTACTGAAGTCTTTGTAACCCTTCACTTTTATCTTGTACATTTACATCTTTTACAAAACTGATTTCTGGTTTGTAGCACTAACCATGTTTTTGTGTATTTGTGCAGTGGAAGCTTTGGGAAATCTTGATTGGTCAGTTCTAATTTGAGGGACTCCATCTGGAAACATATCTGTCTTATCTTCTGAGTTTGGTGTCTTGAGGGATCAAATTGTGACCCTAGACAGCCTGGTGATTGACCCAGAGGTGTTTAGCCAACTGGTGAGGAGCAAGCCTACTGATCCTTGGACTTCAGAGAATTTTGAACAACCACCTACAACCATGTCAAGCAGCACTTCAGGAGCTGGCCAGGACATTTCCCAAGCTGCTGGTGCCTCTCAGGGGGCATCAGAGGAGAGGAGCACAAAAGCTGACACCTCCAGCACTCCCCAAGTTGGGAGGAGGTCCAGAGCTCCAACTCCCACTGGGAGTGGAGCAGATCTTCATCTGGCTCTGCCTTCAGGACCACTAGGAGCAGGCTCAGGATGCCTGACTTTGGGGCTCTCCGGAGTACCATTTCCCCACCGCCTGTGAGAAGGAGCCCCTCTCCCATCGAAGGGGCAAAATTGTCCACAGGGGTGTGTGACCATAGTGTGGTACCAGCTGGTCATGGTCCAGCTTAGGTGTCAGTCCTCCCAGCCACAACAGGATCCCACTAGAGACAAGGGGAAAAAGGAAGGTTGATGAGGTTGTGTCTATCGACAGTGACGAGGAGAGGAGGCCAAGAAAAGGAAAACACAGGAAGATATAGGTCTCCAGGTTGCCATTGAAATTCAAATGGCTGAGTGGAGCTCAGGTGGTGTGACCTACAAGGGGTGCCTGGGATGCACCAGATGAGTGGTTCTGAGTCTTGGTTGCCCGAGGCTGGTACAGGTACCTCCCCCTTGTCTGCCACTGGTCATCTAGTCTGGACTGGTGTTCCTTCTTCCCGAGTCATCTCCTTTTCCAATTAAGCAGCCATGAGCCTCCCTTCTTTGCAGACTTCAGTTTTTCCCTCAACTTCAACCTTTACAGTATCTTTCTACTTCAACATCAGCAGCTAGCAGCAACTATTTCAGCAACAACAACAACAATTTCAGCAACAACACACAACTCCCACAGCAGCAGCAACTTCAACAGCAGCAGCAACAGCAACAGCAGTAGCAACAACAACTACTTCAACAACATGGTCCACCACACCAGCTTCACCTTCATCTGGACTCATTAATGTGGGGTGCCCTGGTTCCTCATGCAGTGAAATCTGCTTTTGGGGAGGCCAGGACTTATCCCAATAGGGGCCTTCTGGTCCCAATATTGAGGAAAAGAGCCTGGTTGCCAGGAACTTGCTCTTCCATGCTGTCTCTCCCTATGATGCCCCTATCATGATGACGATAGGGTGCAAACCACCTCTTTGAGTACTACCTGGCTCAGGTAACTGGCACTTTCTCTTTCAGTCATTGTTCTATTGTCCATTTGTATTATCTGCATATTATTAACATACATTGGTACGTGTTCTATGCAGACTGTCAAATATGGGCTCATACTTCATTGAGCTATGAGGCTGCGCCCCACTCCTGCTCCTGCCTTTCAGACAGGATAGGCAGATTGAGGGAAGGCAGCTGTCCCTGGAACAATTATGACAATATGAGAAGGGCTACTCATGCAGAGGTTAGAGGGTTCAGAATGAGCTAAAACTGCTTAGGAAACCATCTCAAGGCTGGTGAATGAAAGAAAGATCTGATCGAGGCCAGGGACAAGGCTCAGAGAAACAAGGATGGCAGAACAGAGAGCCTCAAGCCTTGCTGATGATGTGACCTTTAGGGACACAAAAATCAGTGAGCTTAATGAGGCCAAGAACACTCTGGAAAATTCCTTATCCTTGGAAAAACAAAGCCTGGCAGGGATGGATATGTGGGTGAAGAAGTTGAACGAGGAGTTGGGTGTGCTAAGGAATGAAAGCTGAGAATTCAGGAGGATCTCACCAACCACTTTACTACACCTGGTTGGTTAGCTATATGTGCAAAGCATGTGGACCCTAACCTGGATTGTCCAAGTAGAAGAAGCCCTAGAAGCTGGATTGGTGAGATCAGCCCCCAGGTGAAGGTTACCACCAGTCCTTGCTGACTTCTTCAGCCCGAGCTCTGGAGACTAGATGACGGTTTCAACAGAGGAACTGGTAATGAGGAAGTGCAGGTGGAAACAGGTATGAATAATCCTATCCTTGTTAATACACCTGGTCTGGTGCTAATAATAACCATAAGTGTAATTGTACTTCAGGTGATGTTAATGACCCTGCCAATGAACCAGGACTGAACAGATGACTACCAGCCCTGCCGAAGTTCCGACAAAGGAGGTCTTCCACCAGCACAGAGCACTAACCAGGAAGGTCCAGTAGTGGGTGATACCGGTGATAAGGTGGTAGAGCAGAGTGCCATGAGGGAAACATACCTGAAATGGCGACTCAGCTTGGAGATGATCAGGAGCCCTTCACCAGGAGGGAGAAATTGTAGGAATCTAACAAAGATGGCGATGCAGCTGAGGAGTCCAGCTGAATGCTCCTGCCTAGGAACTCGGGTGGCTACCTGGTGAATCGGAGGCTTCATCCAGTGGAAGCTCTCCTGATCTGCTCCTGTATTACTCATCTGCCCTGTCTCCTCCTCTGTTTTTTCAGCTTTAAAACCAAAAACAATTTGCTTTGCTTTGATCTGATCTGGTAACTTGAACAATATGTTTTATGCTTTTCTATTCGAAAAACAATTTGGCTACTGGCCCATGTAAGGGCCCTCTGTTTGGAGCCTAAGCCAGGCAGCCACCAGTGATGTAACTATTTGCCCTTAAGGGCAGTACTTTTTCATGCAAACCTTTTGGTATGATTTGTTCTAGTTTGTATGTCAAAAAATATGTTATTTGCAATGCATAAATAAATCCCTAGAATTTAAATAAATTCCAGGTATGTATGCTATGTAGCAATATGTAGTGACATTTGACTAGGGTAATCAGTACCAGGGGTACTAGTTGTCCCCCTAGACTTATATGAATTTAATTGAAAAATAAATTCAAATAAGTTTGTGTTAGTAAGAAATCTCTAGATAAAGCAAAAATTTGTGATAATGTTGCATAATTTAATGGTGAAAAAATGTGTGTTAAAACAAAATATGCATGTTTTCAGTTGAATCCACCAGGGGTACTAATTGCCCCCCTTGGACTTATGTGGTTTAATTATATGATTATAATTAACCTCATAAGTTCGTGTAAGAATATCTTAATTATGCCACCATTAAATATTATGCTAAATTTCCTGGAGAATGTTCCTTGTAAATTTTTGCAAATGATTAACCAAAAGACATAATCTTGTGGTACCTGTCTCTTTGGATTAGAGCAGGGTTCTACCAGGTGGCATAACCCCACCTAGAACTATTGCAAGGAAGTAGGATTTTAGATCAGATGACATATCATGCTGACATCCTATCTCATAAAGATTAGGATTTTGAACCAGATGGCTCTTCACCAATCTAGCACCTGGACTCTGTAGAAAGAGTAGGATTTTCATCAGGTTGCTCTTCACCAGCCTGGCACCTATCTTTTAGTAAGAGTAGGATTTTCATCAGGTGACTCTTCACCAGCCTGGCACCTATCTCTTTAGTAAGAGTAGGATTTTTTACCAGGTGGCTCTTCACCAGCCTGTACCTAACTCTGTAGAAAGAGGAAGGATTTTTACCAGGTGGCTCTTCACCAGCCTGGTACCTATCTCTGTAAAAAAGAAGAAGATTTCTGAGTATTTTCCTCAAGGAGGTAAAATATTTACATCCTAAAAAGATAATAATTATACAAAAATAGATAGGCCAAATAACTTATCTACCAGAGAGCAAAAATGCCTCCTTATATATATATATGTATATGCACATTAATTACAATGGTTACTTCACCTATCTTAAGAAAATGGAATATTATGAACTACAAGACTTGCAGGTCTAGCATAATACCTCCTGAGTTGATCTGCATTCCATATACTTGGCAATTCAGTGCATCCAGATCCATCAGCCTGTAGTACCAGCATACTTTGGGAATGAATCTGATAGGGGTCCTCCAGGTGGCAGAAAGCTTGCCTGAATGCCAGCTCTGAACTGCTGCTGACTTCCTTAGGACTAGATCTCCCACTGCAAGGGCCTTTGTCTGACTCTTCTGTTATAATACTTGGCTACCCTTTGCATATAGGCTGCATGCTGGTTACCGCATCCTCCCTCAGCTCTTCCACCAGGTCAAGGCGTTCTGATAAGATTTGCTCATTTTGAGACTGGTCGTATTGTGAGAGTCTGAGAGATGTGGAGCCAACTTCAACAGGAATCAGGGCCTCTATTCATATACCAGGTGTAAGGGAATGTCCAGTGGACCTTTGACTGTGGTTCTTAATGACCAAAGTACACCTGGCATTTCCTGGAGCCATAGACCTTTTTATCATCTAGTCTTCTTCAGACCATTCATAATCTGCTTATTTCGGCTTCTGCCAACCCATTGGATTGTGGGTGACAGACTGCTGAAAATGCAACTTTGATCTTGAATTGAGCTAACCAAGCTTCAAACGATCATTATCAAAACCTGGTAGCACATTTTGCCACAAGAATTTTCTAACATCCTTTTCTGAGATGTTGGATAAGCCTTCAGCCTCAATCCACTTGCTAAATAATCTACAGCAACAATCAACCCCTTTCCACCTTGTGCCCTGGGAAAAGGCCCCAGGATGTCAACCCCCCATTGAGCAAATGGAATAGGATTAGGATGGATGTAAGTCATTTGCTGGCTGGTTGATGGATTGGTGAGAATCTTTGACACTTATCACACTCAGTTACCATCCTGACAGAATCTGCATTCATGGTTGGCCAATAATAGCCAGACCGAAGAGCTTTGTGAACAGGGCCTGGCTCCCACATGATGCCCACAGATGCCTTCATGAATCTCCCTGAGGATGAATCCCCCTTTCATCAGCATCAACACACTTGAGAAGAGTTGTGAGGTGTGAGATCTCCTGTACATCTCTCCATGAATCATGGTATACCTCTGAGCTGCCAACTTGACCTTCCTGGCATGTGCTTTGTCAGAAGGTAATGCACCATCTTGATTGTATGCTATTATATCTGCCATCCACAGGGGTGGGGTCCCACCTGGAAGACATACATGGACTCACACTCTGTGCTTCTTTTGGTAGCACCTCTATAAAAACAGACCTGGTCAGGTTTGGAAGGGTGGTAGTTGCAACCTGGCCAATGCATCTGCCAGGATATTTCCTCTCTTGGTATCAAGCGGATCTCTAATGATTGAAGCTTCGAAGCCAGTTCTTTCATCTGGTGCAATAGGCTTGCAAAATAAGCTTGCAAAATAGGCTTCTCTGACTTCATACTCCCCCTGTACTGGTTAGCAACTAGTTGGGAATCAGTCATAAGACACACTCTGGTTGCACCAATAGATAGACAGAGTTGCAATCTGCTATGGCAGCTTCATATTCAGCTTCATTATTTGTAGCTTGAAACCTAATTTCATGGCATACTCGATGACATCTTTTTCTGTGAAAGTAATACTCACCAGCCCTAGATGCACCATCAGTTGATGAACCATCGGTGTAGACCACCTAGGGATCTACCTGTATAGAGTCTTCCTCATAGTTGAGCATTCTGCTAAGAAATCAGCCAATGCTTGTGCCTTTATGGCTGTCCTAGGCTGAAAAATGATTCCAAAACCAGTAAGTTCAAGTGCCCAGTTGTCAATCTGCCAGACTTTTCCAGCTTTCAAGAGACTTTCTAAGGGGAGATCAAGTTAGAACCACAATTGGGTGAGCATCAAAGTATGGCCTTAACCTCCTAGCTGCTATAATTACTGCATAGGCAGCCTTTTCGATCATTGGATACCTGGTCTCAGCAGCTGCATGCATTGTGGGTTTGACCAGGGGAAGCACCGTTGCTGGTTGACCCTTGTATTGGATCTATTTCTCCTAACCTCTGAAAGGCTGAGAGTGATTTCAAGCCTATCATGGACTGACCGTCCAGGCCTGGTTGCATGTCCAGGCCTGGTAGTCTGTGATGTATATCCAACGGACTCTGCTCGAGATTCAGGTCTGACTGTCCTGACCGGTCTCGGCGCACAGGACTCGCATATCTTACCTCGGACCCATACCGCTCATTTGGCATGTCCTCCATCGACGGTGATGATCCGAATGATGGTGAGGAGGAAAGATTTGGTGATGAGTAATTCCAACCGCCTTCTGACGTGCGCGTGGTGCGTCTATCTGCACGTCTACCTGGTCATGGTTCCTCCTGGTTGAACGGCTTGGTGTGGCAGTTTGGGACCATAGAAGTCATTGCCTGTGCCGTGGTTCCCACTCCCGAAGTGTTTTCAGCATAACTTGAGGATGCCAAACCGGCACGGCCTTAGGATGTTTCTTGCTTGCTCCACCTGGTCTGGGCTTGGTGGAAGTCGAATGACCTCGTGTTCTTCCAAGAGAGAGGAGGTCTTGTTGATGATTTCCACCTGGTCCTACGAACCCAGTATTCTGGTCCTCGGGCTTTGTGGTGGATAATTATGAATGGTGGTGGCATTGAACCCGGCCTTCCCGGTGCCTTGCCTGACCTGGTGCGTCTTGAGGAGCGGCTTCTTGCCGTGGATGATGCCTCCTCCGGTCTCCTAGGTCAGCTCTGTCGCCATGCATCATCTCCTGGTTGATGCATTCGATTCGTCCTCTTCCCTCTTTATGTGACACTACGCCCCTCCTTCTAGCGCCATCTTCTCCTTTTCATCTTCACCAACACCGGCTCGTTGGCCACTGCCACGTCAGCAGTACCATATATTGTACCAACATATTGTATTTTAATATGATATAATATATGGTTTCTAAATCATAAAAGTAATATATTTTATTTACTTAAAATTAAAAACACAAACAAAATCCAACTTATTTTCCCTAAAAAAAACAAATTATTTAGTAAAAGGAATCGCTCTTTACTTTGTATTAGTTGTTGTTGCTGTTTTTTGAAACTAACAAACAATTCTTCATTTACTCATCTTAAACCAAGGGGGTTGCTATTTACCGCCATGTATTTACTCGTATACCGCCCGTATTTTAAACAATAAACCCCAAAACACTTAACTCTCAGTCCCTCACTCACCCCTCTCATTTACTCACAACCAATGAGCCAAGCCTCACGGCATCACCAACACACTTTCTCTGTCCATCCCACAACCCAACCCTCACCATAGCCACCAACAACCCAATTCGATGTAGTTGTGCCAATCTCAAACTTTCACCGTATCGCTCTAAAACGTTGCCACAACGATCATACACCCCCACGGAAGTCACTCCATCGCCATTCACTTTGCAGCCACCTCTTTCTCTCTAATACACACCCTCCTCTGCCATAATTTTGACTCAGTCACTAACAACTCCGACGCGCCTTTATTTATTTCGTCGCTACCTCGCATTTGTGACGCCACTGCCACTCCATTCTCAGCAACGCCACCGCACACATTCACTCACTGTACATTTGTTTTATTTTTATTTTTTATTTTTTTGGGTTCGAAATAATATTTTTTTTTGGATGGTTATTAGTTACAAAGTGAACTCCTATTTTGTGAAGGTTCTAGTGCTAAATCTCTTGAAAACAATTACAGTAGTCTTAAGTTGTATTATCCCATTTGGAGTACATGGTTTTCTATTATGTTACTTTATAAGTTTATAGGTGTATTTTGCAATGTTTACCGTGTAGTAGGCTCCGCTGCTCTGGTTTTGTTTTTTTTTTAATTTTTCCAATAAGTAGACTTGTGTGTCAAAATCACACATGTCCCACGGTAACCTGCGTGATTGTCACGAGCAAGTCCCATGTTGACCTGTGTGATTGTCACAAGCAGCTCTTATGGTGACTTGCGTGATTCTTACAAACGGGTCCAATGGTGATTAGTGTGTTGAAATCACACAACTGACCATGCTTGTGATAATCAAGCAAAAATTGGAATTGATGTGTCTTTGTCAAATTAGTAACGACAACAACAGTTGCTTGAATTATTGTTGTTTATGTTTATGAATTAGTGTTATGATTAGTGCTTGAAGTATTCTCGATAAATCTATATTGGTGTTAATGATTGTTTGAATTATTATTGTTTTAAGAATTCTTTTTAGTGATTGCTTTTATGAATTGGTGTTAGCAGTGATTGTAAGTAGTAGATTGCTTGTGTTGGAGACTATATATGCTATTGTAAGTGAAGAATTAATTACATAATTTAGATTTTATTAAGAAATTAACATTAAGTAATTTTGAAGAAAAATCAATTAATAACAAAAAATAAAACTAAGTCCTATAAAAATGAAGCTAATTAACTATAATAGTTACGATAATTACAATGAGCAAAACAATTCGCAAGATTAAATTTTTTTTAAAAAAAATAAAAAACGTAACTTGCATGCCAAAATCAAGCAGGGCCAAAGGACAATTGCTTGATTTAGGCACGTCAGTCCAATGGACAATTGCGTGATATGTACACGCAAGTTCAATAGGTATCTGCATGTCAAAATCACACAGGTTTTCATTGGACTTGTGTGCACAAAACAAGCAAGTTTCCATTGGACCTATGTGTCAAAATCACGCTGGTGTCCCTTGGACCCGTGTGATTTTGACACGCAACTATCCATTTTCTAAATTTCTACATGATTGGCCAGATTTTTGCAAATTCCAACCGAATATGAGTTCGAATTTCGAATGAGTTGTAGCGGTGGTGGAGGGGCTTTCAATTATAGGTGGTACGTTGGTTGGTGATGGGTTTCTTGCTAGTTGGTGGTGGTAAGTGTGGTGGCGGTGGTTGCAAGATGGTGGTGGAAATTAAAGTGAGTAGGTGGTGGTTGTATTGTGGTGGTGGGAGGTGATGGTGGTGTTGTTTGTAACTGATGGGAGGTAGGGTAGTGAGATGTTAGAGAGAGATGTGGTGTATGAGTGAAAATGTGAGAAAGGGTAAAAATGGGAACTTGCTATGTATTTCTGACGGTATATAGCAATTCAGTAAACTAACAAACAAAGAAGCCATGCATAACAATTCGCCATTGTTGTGTTGTTCCTGCTTGTGCATGGTTGCTCTCAATACCATTGTTGGTTGCACCGGCGGCACCACTTCAGGTAAGATCTGTCGTACTATCACACACTACCCAAAAAGGTTGTTGCAAGTGTCGTAAAAAGTCTCAGATTTTTGAGACGATGAAGATGAAGCCGAATTCTTTGGCGGCGACTAAGAACGATTTGGTGTTGGAAGTGGGAAACAAATCAGGCTTTTGAGACTTTTTGCAGAACAAATTGAAAAAATTAGACTTTTTGAGGAAGCTTGATTTAGTTAGAAGCATAAAAATGGAGGAAATCGAGGAGAGAGAAAGTTGAAATTTAGGGATTTCAATTTGAAAGTGGGTGTTTGATGAAACTGAGATGTTGAAGAAATATGTGGGAGATATATATATTTAGTTATTCAGTAAAAGAAGAGGGTTATTGTTAGAGGAATTTCACGTGACTTAACTTGGGTCCACAATAAATTATTGTGGACCGAGTCCATTAAAGTCTTTGTAATTAGAAAAAACCGAATAATAATACTCGCAATTATCACTACTACTACTACTATCATCATCATCATCATCATCATCATCATCATCATCATCATCATCATCATCATCATATTTTTAGTTCTATTATTTTATATTGTTGTTGTTATTTTAGTTATCATTTAAATTATTTCTATTAATACTCAGTGATGACAATCATAATAATATTGTTACCATTTTATATTCACACAATAACATAAAATATTTCGTGTTTAATAAAGTCATAACTATTATTTATTTATTTATATTTATTACTATTATTGATTTATTACTATCAATATTACTACTATTATTACTAACCAAAATAATCATATTATTTATTTATTACTACAGAGTACTATTAATATTGTTTCATTTATTTATTATTTAGTATTATTAGAAACAATATTATTTTTATTTTTTCCATCATCATATTTATTATGGAGTATATACCGTTAATTAATGTTCATTATTATTTGTTACATTGAACTTCAGCTAGAGTACTATTAATATTGTTTCATTTATTTATTATTTAGTATTATTAGAAACAATATTATTTTTATTTTTTCCATCATCATATTTATTATAGAGTATATACCGTTAATTAATGTTCATTATTATTTGTTACATTGAACTTCAGCTCACCTAAACTATTTCAGCCAACTTTAGTTCAGTTTCAGCTAACTTCGGTATAGTTTAGTTCAACCAATTTCAACTCATTGTACTTTAGTTTAGCCAATGCAACTTCAACCAATTTCAACCGACTTCAGCCAATTTCAGTTCAGTTCATCTAATTTCAACCCAAAAGAACAGGGCCTTAATATTCATTTAGGCCCAATGCCCCATCTCATTTATAGACACAATCCCTAATGGCACACTCATTCACTCACCCTTTCATAATTCATTCTCTCAACAAAAAAAAAAAAAACCTGAATCTAATTCTCCCTCTTTAATCCTTGCTAATCGCCTAAACACTAAGGCCCCGTTTCTTAGAGATTTATTTTATGTTAGTTCAGTTTAATTTAGCTCTAATTCATTTAGTTTAGTTCAAATTCATTCAATTTAGTTCATATCCATTTAGGTCAACCTAATTATTTTGCTGATTAATTTGTTACTAACGATGATGATGATGATAAATCAAATGATGATGATGATGATGATTAATCATAAGTTAAATATTTTAGTTCAATATCAGTAATCCCAAGATGTATAATTAATCAATAATTCAATAGTTAATTACTCCATCCGTTTTTTTAGTTGTTTCACTTTCCATTTTGGGATGTTTTAGATTAGTTGTTCCAAACCAATTTAAAAATAATTTTTTTACTTTTTACCTACTTAATTTACTCCAACATTAATGAATTACTCATTTCTAAAGTCAACTTTCATTACATTACCCAATCTATTCACCCAAAATTACTTTTTTCCAAAAAAATTTACTCATACATTTACTCTTTTACCTAACTTAGTCAACTATTTTATCTAACTCAATCAACTCTTAAACACCGTGCCAAATTGGTATGGAACATCTAATAAAAAACGGAGGGAGTATAAATTAAGACCTTATTCTTGTCTACGTACTTATTTCAATAAGTTTCAGTA
Organism: Bassia scoparia; assembly: GCA_008642245.1. Classification (NCBI taxonomy): domain Eukaryota; kingdom Viridiplantae; phylum Streptophyta; class Magnoliopsida; order Caryophyllales; family Amaranthaceae; genus Bassia; species Bassia scoparia. The sequence continues at coordinate 29,681 of SNQN01005632.1, read as the reverse complement.
AAATAAGTTCAGTTCAGTAGTAATAACTTCACTTCAGTAAAAATAAGTCCAGTTCAGTAAAAATAAGTTCAATCCTTAAGAAATTTGTTACGGTTTCAGTAAAAAAAAGTTAAGTTCAATACTAATAAGTTCAGTTCAGTAAAATAAGTTCAATTCAATAGAAATAAGTTCAATTCGACAAATTTCAATTGACGAGAACAAGACCTAAATATTAATCTCAAGGTCTCTATTATATAAGTCAAGAGGGGAGCAATGGTGTCCCCCTTAGGAAATATATGATTTTCACTACTACTGCTACTGCTGCTGCTGCTGCTGCTACTACTACTTAAAAGTTAAAACATTCATGGTAAAAGAAATAAATTATGATTGAAGAATGAACCAATATTTTAAAAAATTACAATTCAAATAACGTCAAATTTAAATATAGATTGTTGTCAAAAAAAATTAAAATATAGATTAACATTTTTTCCCCTTTATATTAGTTTTAAGCACGCATATCATGCATTTAAAAACTAGTTAATATTAATCTTAAGTTAAATGGTTAAATATTAATGGGAAAATTAGCCTCAACACTCTAAACTATCGCTTTGGTGCGTCGACCACCCTGAACTTCATGTAGTAGCTAAAACACCATAAACTAATGTATTGGGTGTGATGTGTACATTTTCTCAACTTTCGACCATTACTTCACTAGAAAACGATGATGTTTTACAATAATAAAATTTTGATGAAAAGTTATATGACTTTTTTGGTTAGTTAGAATTTTTTAGGAAAAAAATAACCTGTTAATGGTGAAGTAATGGCACGCGTTGTATCCAACACATTTGTGGTGTTTTAGCAATTAAGCGAAAGTTAGGGTACTAAGCGCACCTAAACAATAGTTCAGACTCGAACGCTGCAATTATTGAAGCAACGGTCGTGATCTTGAGTATGCAAGCTAATTGTTCTTGTGTGGTGTTTTTTGGTAATTAAGTAAAGATTTCATTAAGCTCAACACATAACAAACTAAAGCCTCATGTCTTGTCAACCCTTTTAGGAAGGTTCCCTGGCTTAAAACATCAAGCTATGAGCTAGTTTAGTAACTAACTTGCTTCTCACCATAATATCATACTTAATACTACTAACTATACTTGAGATAGAAGGGACACAATCCTCCCATAAGCTTTTGTTCCTAGCCAGCCAGATATGGTAATAGACAATGGCAATGTAAACAATTAGAATTGCTTGTTTCCCTTTCTTATAACAACTCCTTCTAGCAAACTAGTGCACCAACTATCTCATAGTGTTCCATCTTTTTGTTACCTACTTTCGTTAGCACAACATCCCAAATACTGGTACTGAAAGCACACAGAAAAACAAATGGTCACGGGTTTTAGAAGCTTGACCACATATGCAACCGGCAACAGCCTGAGTTACTCCATGAATATACAACCTAGATTTCACTTGCAACTTGTTTTGAGCAAGTAACTAAACAATAAACCTGTGTTTAGGCATATTAGGTCTATTCCAAACAAGCTTATGCCACTTCATCTGATCTTCTGTCCTAGTAAGCAAATTGTAAATGCAACTTATAGAATAAGTCTTCTCATGTTTAGGCTTCCAGGAATCAGCAGGTAAACTTCTCAGATAATCCTTAGTAGCACAAACAGTCCTCCAAACTCAGTTGTATGTCACCCATARTTGGTTTGTATTCCTACCAATCAGTGTCCTTAATGTAGATTGTGTGAACTCACTTCTTTTAGGAGAGCATACAATGCTCTATTTCACTTGACCCCCTTTTGTACTAGTAGCACATTCTATCCAGAGGTATTCTCTACAAATTTGATTAATTCTATCTATAAACATCTTAGGAAGTATAAGGATTTGCATCTAGTATTACATATATATACTCACAAGTTGGACTCTTCTAGAAAAAGATAGAGGTGGTCTAGATGGTCAAGTCCTTATTCTCTTGACCATTCTTTCAGTAAGCTGCTCACAATTAGAAACTGAAACTCTTTTGTGGCAAATAAGGGCTCCTAGGTAGTTAAAAGGCCAATATCCTTTTTTAAAACCGAAGCTTTAACAAATAAGTTGTACTACATCTTTGGGAATATTAATAGTGTATATCTCAGACTTGCTTGTATTTGCTTGCAATCTTGAAGAAGATTCAAACAGTTTCAACAATCGCAATATAAGATGGATGCTCTTCATATCTCCTTTGCAGAAAGCCATGAGATCATCTGCAAAGCACAAGTTCRTGAGCTTCATTTCAGCACATCCAGGATGGAACCTAAACTCTGGTTTTGTGCTCATATAATGCAAAATTCTAGTTAAGTACTCCATACAGAGTAAAAATAGCAATGGGGATATGGGGCCCTTCTGCCTCAACCCCCTAGCAGAATTAAATAAACCTTGACAAGTTCCACTAATCATTAGGATAAAGTTGTAAGAGGTAACATAAGTCATCACAACTATGACAAATAAGCTAAGCTAGGAAAGTTCAAGGCATACATCAGATCCATAAGAAAATGCCAGTCTATGGTATTATAAGCCTTTTGAAGGTCAATCTTGAGCAAGTAACTCCTAGCAACCCACTTCCTCCCTGACAAACCAAAACATTATTAATGATTGATCTACTAAAACAAAGGCTCCTTGATTAGGGAAATTAGGCCAGGCAACACAAAGTTTTAATCTATTACACAACAAATTTGAAATTAAATACACTTATAGATTATCGTACAACATGCAATAGGTCTATATTCCGAAACTTGCACAGTACAATCAAACCACTTTGGAAACCAGTGTGATAGCAATAGTGTTAATATCTTTCAACATCCTCTCGACGACAAATAAATTTTGGATAGCATCCACCACCTTATCACCAATAACCTCCCAAGCATCCTTGTAGAACCTACTACTAAACCCATCAGGTCCGGGTGATGACTTTGCAATAGGAATAAACAAGAGGGCATTCTTTATCTCTTCCTTAGAGAAATTCAGGTTGAGCAAACGGTGCTACTATTAGCAAGTTTAGGGCCTTGGGCTATAATCCTCTTCTTGATTGGTTTCTTGTTGACTTTAGTCAAATTCGTGAAACTCCTGAAGTGATTGATAAAAACCTTATTCACTTCCTCTTACTTAAACAGTAATACACCATTCTTATTCTGAGAGTTAATTCTATTTATGTTGMTTCTTGCCTTAACACTCATCACCATTTAGAAACTAATCCCCTTTAGTTTTTTTGTCTCAAGAAGTTATTATACTACTCATGAATTTCTTCATACTTATGTGYAGCCTCATACTCATTGTGACAAATTTCAGGCTAATGAGGATGTAAATGCAGTTGAGTTTCCTAGTATTGAGGTAAATCTTGTGCCATCTTATCAGTCAAATGCAAGTTAGGAAAACAATCCTGATTCAAAATCTTCAACCCTTTTTTTAATTTCTCCATCTTTTGAGTAAGTTGATACATTGGAGACCCTGTAATCTGAGTTCCCCAACAATCCTTAATAACATAAAAAAAATTAGGACTAGATTTCCAAATATTGAAATATCTAAAAGGTTTCTTCTCTCCTTCATCCTCAAAGCATCTCAATAGCATATGACAATGATCAAAGTAACTCTCAGGTAAGAAAATGACCTCAGAATTTGTATAATCAACAATGCATGCATCATTAGCCATACATCTATCAATTTTTGACATTACTCTACATGCCCAATCTTGCTTGTTATTCTAGGAGAAAAATCCACCTGAAAATTTGATATAAATCAGTTTACAATGAGATAGATATTCCCTAAAAGGCTCAATTTCAGTATGAGTGACAACAAAACCAATATGTTCATTTGTGCTCAAAATATTATTGAAATCTCCCAACACAATCCAAGACCCTGTCCAAGCAATAGATATTTGACAAAGTTAGTCCCATAAAATAGCCATATCCTTAGCCTCATTAAAAGCATAAACAAAATTACAGTAGAAGGGAGATCCACCACTTTTAGGTTGAACATAGTTACGAACCATTTGGGAGTTACACATCCTGATGCCAACAATATAATGAATGCATTTCGATTCTAAGCAATAAAGATTCTACCCTTAGAGTGCCAAGGGAGATTAGTAGTCATACACTGCGGGGTTTATGTGTAAAGATGGTTTAAGTGAAGTAAGTAGTGAAGGACAGATCAGAGCAAGCTAGGCGTTGGGGGCGCTTATGGAAGCGCTGGTCGCGCTAAGGAGCAGAATAGGAGGAGCAGGTGTAGGATAGCACTCTTACTAGGAACTGCCTTTCGAGGTCTTCCTCTTTTGCCCCTTGCCATGGCACACGCACCAGAGGTGGTGAAGGTTGAGAGAAATCCTAGAGAGAGAAAGAGATTTTTTCTTGTGTAGTGTTGGAGTGTGACAATTTACAAGTTATTACTTATTAATAGCATTAATTATCGTATAGTGAGTAGGTCTTATTAAATTATTTTTGTTAGAGATATCCTTAATTAATTTAGCTTCATGCTTTGAGTTTATTTCTTTTGTTCATGTGTTTAGGGAGGCCAATACAAACATACAATCATGCATGTGTTAGCGCATTTTAATTTGAGTGAGTTTTCTACAAGCTAGAATTTGGGTTGGGTGTGCACCCACAAAGCTTGATGATGTAATTGTGATTTTTGTGCTAATTAATTAAGTTTTTACATACTCGTAAAAAAATTCTCATAAAAATAGCAACAATTATTCGAATATAACAAGTAATTATGGACAAATAGAGTAGTAGTTAACTGAAAATACGGTATAGATCTAATTATGAGAGCGAGAGATAGTTCAATTGATTAGAATTCCCTCGACACTTGGAGTTCTTGAAATCGATTCTTATCGTTAGGGATGCAATTGGGGCGGGGCGGGTTTTGCCTTTCCCATCCCTATCCCCGCACACTAAGTTAACAAAAAAATCGTCCCCACCCGACCATCCACTTAGGTATCCATCCCCGCCCACATAATCCCCGCATGATCCCCGCCCCCAAATCACCTAAAACTATTTTTTCACTAGTTAAAATTTTATTTACTTACACAAAAATTTAACTTAAAAACAAATTTAAAAAATAGTTATAAATATTTTTTTTTAAAATATATTGATAGATTATAAAGTTAATTTTAAATGTTTAAATATAAATTATTTAACTTTATATTGTAGAAACGGGATAGAGGGATGAGGATTTTTCCAAGTTATAGTCGCCTCATCCAATCATCCYCATCCCCATCATGGTGTAATTTTAATCCCATCTCCGTTCCGCCACCCACCAAACAAAGACTCGTCCTCGTGCCTCTATCGTGAATTCGTGATCCTTGTGGCTCTGGAAACACCAAGGGTAGTTTAGGAAAGACCTGAGGAGGAATATATGCGGAGTTGGGGACTATTGCGGATTTGCGGAATACTCATCCTGTGTGAAGTTTCAAATTAACACTAACCTTCCTGTTTAATTGTTTAAACTCTGAAGCGTAAACTACATTACTTGTCTTCTCTCTGTTGCAATCTCCCCAATATACCTTCACTTCTAATGGCATCATCATCAGAATTAAAGCAGATGCTAGGAGAACTGAACAAAGACTCCTTCGTCAGTCTCTTAACCAAACTCATTGGAGAAACAAAGTACTTGCAGAACAACCCGCCTGAGTTGATCCCTGAAGAAGACAGAGTTGTCAATCATTTGCTTCAGATTCTCTCTCCTCTGTCGACTGCCTCTGGAGGTGGGCCCCTTAAAATCAACCATGCTACTTACTACCCGAAGAGGGGTAATCTCATTGTCGAATACCCGGGTACTGAACCCGGCAAAGTTGTCTCCTTTGTCGGTTGTCATATGGATGTTGTCACTGCTAATCCTGCTGATTGGGTACTTGATTCTTCTTATTTAGTTAAAGTTTGAATCTTTTTATCTGGGGTTTTATTTTTTGTGATCAATTGACCAATTTGTGTGTTGATTTTATTTTATTGTTTTGATTGTTGTTAGTTAACATTTTTGTTTGAATTTTGTTGACATTGATTGTGGTATTTTTTTTTTATATGGGTTTTGATTGATTTTGATTGAGYGACAATGTTGGTAATTGCTTGCGTGAGGTTGTGACTAAAGTTTTTTTAGAATTTTGTTTTATTTTGCGCTTATATTAGTGTTCCTTGATCTTGATATGTGTAATGTTGTATTTGAATACTAATTTTGAAGCTGAATTGTGATTTGGGATTGAATTGATGATTCAATTTTTGCAAGTCTTGAAAGTCACTTGTTTATGCTTTATTGTTGACTTTGCTATGTAATACATGGACTTAGTCTTGAATTTATTTGTGGATTGGATTGTAGGAGTTCGATCCGTTTTCATTGAGCATTGAGGGTGATAAGCTTAGGGGCCGAGGAACTACAGATTGTTTGGGACATGTTGCTTTGATAGCTGAATTAATGAAGAAGCTAGGGGAGACCCAACCACCATTGAAATCAACTGTGGTTGCGGTCTTTATAGCAAATGAGGAGAACTCGGTGATAACAGGCATAGGCGTGGATGGACTTGGAAAGGCCGGATTACTTGATAACTTGAAGGGCGGTCCTTTGTACGTGTCCTCTACTCTATAGTGATTTCGAACAACTCATATTAAATCGTCATGCTTAAGCTTTTACTAATTCATATGCTATACGTTTTTACTTCAGGTTCTGGATAGACACAGCAGATAAACAACCTTGCATTGGTACTGGAGGCGTCATACCTTGGAAATTACATGGTACTGGAAAACTTTTTCACAGTGGCCTTGCACACAAGGTAACATTTTCAGCCTTGTCTACATTGTGTTTTCAGGGTCTATTATCAAAATTGAACTGATAAATCCTCATGATATTAATCAAGTCTTAGTCATAAGCATTGTACATTACACTTTACAGCCTTGATATCAGCCGTTTGCTCTTCATTTGATCTATTTAGCTAAGAACTGAGTTATTAGCTTTAGCTATACTCAATTACTCATGCTAATATGGATGTTTCAATTCGAGGGTCTATACACCTGAACTGATTTCTGAGATAGCCTCTCTTGTCTCGAGGGCTTTTTGATGCTTTGAAAGTCTTACTTCAGTTCTTCTCCATCATTGTAATATGGTTGTTTATTTGGCCTGACAGATTAGCTAGTTGATGAATTAAGATTGCATGCATCAGGCCTAGTGTTTCAGACACACTCCACTAGATGGAAGACTGAACTGATTATCTTTTTTTTTTTTTTTTTTTTTTTTTCCCCGGCCAGTAGTATTATCATTGTTTCTTTAACTAGATTATCGGTATGAGACTATATTGTTTAATGTCGGTACATCCGTAGTTTCCGTACATATGACCAGATGTCCAGATACCATATTGCCTATTTTCTGATTTCAATTTGAGCACCTATAAAGTTATAATATCTAAATGATACAGTATATTTTTTTGTAGAGAAAAGGGAAATATTACATTTGGTTGAGTTAGAAGTAATTAACAGATGTGCATACTGAATCTACAGGCAATAAATGCTATGGAGATGACTATGGAAGCACTAAAAGAGATCCAGCTACGATTCTACAGAGATTTCCCGCCACACCCCAAGGAAGAAGTGTATGGATATGCAACCCCATCTACTATGAAGCCAACTCAATGGACCTGTAAGTAGCCTTTGAAATAGCAAATGTTTATAGTGTTCTTGTTGATGCGCTATAGATGCGGAATGTTCTTACTGACTCCTGATCTTTCAGATCCTGGTGGAGGTATCAACCAGATCCCTGGTGATTGTACTATTTCTGGTGATGTCAGGTATTTTATTTGATCTGTGCCGAGTCCTTATTATTCTCTGAAATTATGGATAAGAGATATGTTATGGAGTTTTTTTAATTTAATTTAATTTTTTTTCTTGCAGGCTAACTCCCTTCTACGAGTAAGTGAAATTAATCTCATGCATATGTTTTCTAATATTCCATGATATTCTGTCTCTTCTATCTTTATTTTCATGCTTGATGGATCTGTAATGTCCTATACCTATCCATTCTCTTACAGTGTAGCCGATTGCATGAAAAAACTTCAAGAATATGTTGATGACATAAATTCTAACATCGAGAAGTTAGATACAAGAGGACCAGTATCTAAATATGTACTCCCTGATGAAAACCTGAAGGGAAGGTAACCTCTTTATTTTTTAAAAAAATATATTTTCTTATTATTGACTGAAACCTCTTCATCTTTGCTTCTACTTTATATTTTGTAATGTTATCTGTTTTATTACAGACTTGCAATTACTTTTGATGAGGCCAACAATGGTGTTGCTTGTGACCTGAACTCTCGTGGCTTTCATGTATTATGCAAAGCCACTGAAGAAGTTGTTGGACATGTCAAACCCTACTCCATCACTGGAAGTTTGCCTCTGATTCGTGATCTACAAGTGAGAATTATTAGTTATCTTATTCTAAAAAAATGTCATAAAAATATCCGTACCTCCATCATGCATTAATACACCTATTGTCATGTTTCAGGATGATGGATTTGATGTTCAAACCGCTGGCTATGGTAATTTTTTCTCAATAACCTCTTTGTGTACCTTTGACTAAGATATGTCTTGTTTTAAGTTTAAACTAGTGTTTTGGCCCACGTGCTGTCCCGGGTTGATTATAATTACAAATACGTTTGAATTTATAAAGTTAATTTTTGAAGTTACATAAGAAGTTATCATATGAAAAATTAAACAACAAAATTAATATAGTTGTTAACATCAAACTTTGCTTGTGAAGTCATTTGTTCGATTCCATTTAGTAACAAAATGTTTATTTTTAAATGTTTAAGAATTGCCATGGAAAGAAAGAATTTGCACAAAGCTCTTGAGTGAGTGCCATGTGTCACTTCTACGTTCTTTGGAACACCCTTCTATAACTATTACTAAAGCAATCCTCACCTTTCTTTTTTTCCCTCCCAACTCCCCTTATTTAATGATTAAATAAAAAATGAAAAAATTAATAATGATGATAAGTTATTAAATATTCTTTGGAAATATAAGGTTTAACTCGAAATTTTGAATACTTATATTTTTAAAGTTAAGTTTTAATTTAGGTAATTTAAAATTTATTKTAAAACCCAGCATTTGATCGGGAATTATCTAATTATATTATTATTGCTTTCATCATTATTCTTAAACTTGTAAATTCTCCACTTCTTGTAAGACGATTCAAGTGAAACAAACCAATACAAGTTCCTCCTATAGAGGGAGACCGCAAATAATATCTACGATTTGTAATAGTCTTAGAAATAAAAATTACCACTACACCTTTTTTTCTTAAAAAGTAAAAATAAATAAATATTATTTTCCTATTAATGGAAAACTTTTAATTTATAGCTAAATTCACTAATATAAGGAATTTTAAATTTACAGACACAACAATAAACATTTACGGCCCGTTTGGTTGTTGATAGTAAATGGTGGTAATGGGAATGGATTTGTATGTAAATTTGGAAAGAAATCTCATGTTCATTCCCACGATAATGCAATTTCATCCCAAAAACTCTAATTTTCTTCTTAAATTCTCATTCCCACCCAATACTACTCTCCCAAGTGGTAATGAGTGGTAATGAAATTCCTAAAAAATTGTGTCTCCATGGAGAGGAAAACATAAATTTGAGCTAAGATTGTTTCTCATAGAGATAAAGTTGTGAGCAACTTCATTTCCCATAGAGATTTTAAGAGTTTTTTCYTATTTAAATTACACTAAAAGTTCATTACCATTCCCACCATTTAGTCCCAATAACCAAACGGGCCGTTATAGTTTGACTCATAATTAATTTGCAACCATATGGTTTTTTTTCGATCAAGAACCATATGATTCTTTTCAAGAATAAGATTTTTTTTTGGGAAATATATATATCCATATTGCTAAAATTTGATTAACATTAAACATTGTGTGGCTATAAGTTGCAAAATAACAAACACCTTAAGCGGTTGTGATTTTATTTTGGTTGTAAATTGTATGTAATGTTTGCTTTAATTTTTGTTTTTGAAAAAAAAACTATATAAATTGTGCAACGCACGGGGCTAATCTAGTTAATATATATAGTAAGTATAGATTTACTCATTGTTAAATGCAAGTAATGGTCATCAATCATGAATCATTATAAGTAATATGCTCCGAGATCACATAAGTGATAGCTTGAAACATCATGAATCGAATAAATCACAGCAGAATATAGGTCTTGACCAACTAATTAGAACATTAAAAATTGATAAGTACATGTAAAACTGTTCCATAATAAATAAACAAGTGCATGTAAAACTTCTGACTAAATCACATCAACAAGGAATATATGTGGTACAGAGACATACTAGTGTCTGCTGAAATATCTTAAATTATGATTCAGTGATTTACACATTATTCTCATGGATTGATGAAATGATGCTTGGACTTTGACTCTGAGCATCACAGAATAGAGCAATACCTCCACTTAGACTCAACTTGTATCAAAACTAGAGAGGTAACCCAATATTGGCTAACAAATAATGTGTCTTATCTATGAAATACTCCATATCATATAAACTAAGCCTGACCTGACTCAAAGTCTCAAACTGACACAAAGCCGAACCAAATGACTCATCACCTTGAAATTAAGGCCAGAACCAAATATAAACTGAGCCAAACCGTTGAGTGACTCATTTTGCCACTATGTTATGTAGAGCAGATAATTTGCTGCTACAACTAGAGTTTTAGAAAAGACAAACAATGGTATCTATCTCATGAGAGGAACTGTTTCTTCACTCTTTTGAGTATTTGTGGCTGCTAAGTTTTATTTTCCTGCCCTAGCCTCGAGGTGTGATTTGATTCTAGACATTTTGTTCGCTCACTGCCAACATAATTCATTCTGAACATGTAAGAGTTTCTAATAAGTCTTTGGTTGCAGGCCTAACTGCGACATACCATGCCAAGAACGAATATTGCCTTCTCTCAGACATGTGCCAAGGCTACCAAGTGTTTGCTAGCATCATTGCGCAATTAGAGGATTGACCTCCCATAAATCATGACTCATGAGTGCTTTATTCCTTTATGTTTTTACTACACGACGTGTGCAAGACATGGACAAAGTTGTACTTCACTTTAAAGTTTAAATGTCTCAATAATAAGCTCATGGTTAAGTAAGGTTCAAGTTCAATCATGTACTCTTAATCACTCTTTTTCCTTTTGCTCCGGCCCCCGAGTATCATGTTTGGTCAAAAACTGCAGATTGTCCACCACTCCAACCACTGGTGTCCATGCTTTAGTCATACCTATGCTTGGTTAATGCTTCTGTCATACCTTGCGTATTGTGTTGGCATTGAACAAGAATAGCCAAAGCATAGTGTGGCCAGAAGCCCAGAAGAGGGCCTAAATCCTGTGTGTTGGTGAATTTGAAGCAATGCCTTTCTGTGATACTAAATTCTGATTGACAAAGTTCATAAATCTTGCTCAGGCATAGTGGCACAACTCGACTTGACATGTGGCCAATGTTGTGCCTGGGTTTGCTTCCTAAATCAAACTTGGGCGCAAGGCACTTTGGCACTAGGCCACAATAACATAGAGGATGATTAATCTTCATGTTGTGATCCATTGTTGTGTCACGGATTTTGGAACATCCTAAGGAACTCTATACAAAGCTAGTGGTTGTATTTGTATCCTTGAACTTGGCAGGCAGCCCAGCTTTCTTCTATTCATAATGTGATACAGAAAAGTAATACATACAAGTCATTTTTTTTACATACAAATCATTGAACATTACCCGGGAGATAAGATTATAAGAATAAATATATGTTGAACATTTAATTTTGTGCCCTAAATTCGCAATTGGAAAATATTTCCAATAAAAGTATAAAACCAAATTTATTGCAAATCCTCTGTATTTTAGTTCTACTCCGTAATTTGTATAATTCCTTTTTCACAGAACACGTACATTTTCAGTAGTCTATTATATTTATACACCAAAAATATGTATACATATACACTTCTTATTATCTATTCTCCATTCCAGTATATTGATTACTATTGAGGATCTACTCAAGGGTATTGATTTACAGTTTTGTTAGCAAGATCTTCAGAAAGTGTTCCTCTGTCGTTCTCTTTCTGATTTTAACTGCTGGATTCTCTGGCGTAACTTGCGCCGGTGATCATGAATCTTCCATAAGCCATGCCCTAGAACAACTGCAGAGTATATCCCATGTGTGATCATAGGTGCAAGGAGGTTATTTGTCTGCAACACATCATGGAAAAGGTTACAAACGACTCAAGGCAAACTCTTGACAGCCATCACAAAAACAGATAAATGAATGCAAGAGCTTACTTGGATCCACTCGAAACCTAGGTAAAGTGCCAGCATTCCTTCTAAGAGGGGTGAATATATTCGCTTCATTTGCCTCCGCTCATACCAAGCTGCACATGTATCAACAGGAGTTAAACAGCCAACAAGTAGTATGAAAAATGCTTTCTCAAATGTATAAGAATTCATTCTCAAACAACCAGCAACTAGTATAAAAACCAACCCGCAAAGAGTTTCTTCAAATTCTGGCGGCCTGAGCGAGACTGTAAAACTGGAGCTACTACATATGTTGGATCTGACAAAGAGGAGAAACTTTCAAGATTATTATGGAATGATATACTTCAACTATGCAGTTCTCTTGAACAAGAACAGAAATTACCTTTAGGTGATGCGGCTATGTAATATAGTGAACCTGTGAGGGCCGCTGTAATGACTGCTGCAAATGCTTGGGCAAATGGTACAAATGGGGGTAGCACACCAGCCTTTACAGTGAATTTTCAGGGTTAAAAAGTGAGATCATAATTCAAACTAGAACAATAAAACCTATCTTGGAATAGGGCAAGATAAGACAGTTTACCAAAGCAGCCATGCCACGAGCATCAGTTACCAAGTCGCTTCCCCTGAGGAATATATCAGAAAGAGCACCCTACAACATCACAATAAAAAACATTCATTGATGTTTCGTGGGCTGAATTTGAGTAATATTGATCTACATTCTTGATTCCACATCCATACAGACTAAAGTGATATTTTTTATGATCAACAGAGACATCTTTTAAGGAGGCCTTTCAAGCTCAAGGTTTGTATGTCTTCACATCTAAGAAAGGCACAACATTCACAGGGAAAAACAGATGTGTATTTGGATCATTATTCATCACTTCATCATTCAATCAGATTATTAATATTGAATAGTTTTAATGCAGTTTGTTCATCATTCAATCAGTTAGTATGGATGTGGGCTTCATTGTTATCAAGGCTGCTACGTTTTCCACTTCTTTTATTATTCAACTTTTTCACGTCCTATTGCAATTAGGGCTCCATTTCTGTTTTAGTATAGTGTGAGCCACTGAGCCCAACATTAAACTAGACATAGGACTCTTATTTAGTTTCCTGCTAAATTTAGGCAAATTAGGATTCCTAATGTTCTACTTTGTTACATTGATCCCTAGAAAAGGGAAGCAATGTACTCTGTATGTCATTAATGTACTGATTAAACGATTTTACTAAAAGCTTGAGTTCATTCGAGAACTTATGTGGAATTGCGACGCATATTTATGGGGATAAGAGAGATTTGATAGATTTCAATACCCCAAATTTGTGCAGGAAAGATTTTTGTTCCCACATTTAGTTAAACCCTGAGATGGGAGAAGCTAAATCATATCAATTGTGCAATATGTTTTCATGTTTTCCATCATATAATCCTAGAGATGGGATTGTCGTTGAAATGTTTCCTAGGAAGTTAATATATTTAGCACTACACAGGAATTGCAGACATACATATCCAATTTCCGTCACAAAAAAAGGGAAATTCTTAAGAAATACACAATCTCATTGAAGTCATAAGCCTAACCTGCACAGCAGCTCGATAGAATAGCTCCTCTCCAACTGAGCTAGCCGCAATAATGAGCATAAACTGCAAAATCGATCACTCTTAGTCACAAGTGTCTGGTGCCAACAATATACTTGTATAAAACACACCATCACATGGTATGTCCATTTAGCAAGTCTTTTTAGTTCAAGGGTCTAAATTATTTACCTGCCAAGGAGACATTCCATAGAAGTAACTTCGAAGCTCTTCATCCTCCACGTCCCTTATGGCACGAGCATGGGGTGATACCTTCACAACCTCATCCTGCAGCCAAGTAAACATTGAATAACGAAAGGTAAGCATGAAGGAAAAACATGTTTAAGTGGTATCTATAGAGAAACACATGTTTAGCCCCTCAAAATCGTCACAAGACATACATCTAGTATAAAGAGAAGAGCCATGATCGGAGGAGTTGCATATCCAAGTCCTTGAATTATCGCATCAAACGACAGTTGGAAACCTCCGGAGCTGTCTACTTCGGTAAGCGAGCATATAAAACTCCCAGCTAGAGCCATAGCACCATATGTGCCTATTTTCAGCAAAATCATTCAATTATTAATCCTCCTATAACAACTTAAACCTATCACACTTCACACAATCTGATGACAGCAGTAATTTAATGTACAAGGAAATCAAAGTCACACTGAACAATAGTGACAAACATTTTAGGCATCTGTTTCAAAGCTCTTACTTATGCGCGCCACTCACATGCTCCACACAACACAGATTTCAACTTATTAATTTAAACTCTTCATTTCACCTCGAGTACCTAGAATCAATATTTGACGCAACGGTGCACACTGTACACCAAACACTTCATTGTGGATAGAAATATGGGTGGTTTACACTCCGTACTATATAGCTAAGATAAGTAAAGGTGGACAAGCTGATAAATCATTTTTTTTAAAAAGCATCAGAAAAATGACAATAAAGAGAAAGATAACATAATCAGAAAATTCCTCCTTTTTAACCATCATCTAATCTCTTTTTTAGTAAAACTTTTTGTCGGTCATATCAACTTTCTCAATTATACTGTATTAAGCAACGGAATTTAATACCAAAACCCTTTTTCAATACCCAATAATAAATTCATCTATCATTTAATTAATGAAGTAATGACTTGTATTCTTCACAATTCACAAAGAAACTCCATATTCCTTCAACACTTAACAGTTAACACAACACCTCGTCAAAAAAAAAACAGTTAACACAACACATCCTATCAACAATACAAATAAAAGGAATTAAAAATTCAATAAAAACCCACAAATTATAATCAATTATTAAAAACCCACAAATTATAATTAATTTTGTTTAAAAAACAATCTTTGCATCTATTTTTAAAATTTTATACCAATTCCGTAGCTGAGACGAACAATAGCGCCAATCTTATCCCAAACAGGAAAATCAGCAGAAGCATCAGCAAAGCTCTGATTAAACGTGGTGACTTCCATAGCTGAACCTGTGTACCCTCCTCCACCGTCTGATCTTTCACCATCAATTCTCTCTCCTCTACTCCTAGGCTCCATCGAACCCCTCACCACGCTTCCACCCCGCTTGATTCTTCTCCTGCTAAGCTGCGTTGACTTCTGCAGGAGTAAGTCAAATGAGAGAGAACCTGAGCCATTGCTACTATTACTGTACGCCCTAAACGACGTCGTCGGCGGGTGCGGAGCTCGGCTTATCAATGGCAGCGACTCCATTAAAACAAAGGATGATGGTTGGTGCGTTGGTTGCTCAGCTGAGTGTTTTCAGTTCGTAGTGGTTTATTTGCATAGTTGTTGATGTGATGATAAAAACAAGGTCAAAAATGGTGCTTTTTTTTTCTAATGCTAGAAATGATGGTTGAGAAGAGAATGTTGATTGTCAATTGGGCTGAGTAGTTGCAGAGTTACAGGTGGCTTTGTTAATTTTTTGATATCATGGGCTGGGGATTGGATTGGAGGGATGATATCTGTAACAGCCAATCATTGCTTGCCACGTGGAGATAATGTTACCATGTTTTTTTGGGGCTCTAAATTATCCGTTAAACCCGTATTTAGTTCCGAAAGAGATACGTTTGTAGTTTCGTAAGTTTGGGCTTGTCGGGTTTAATATGGTATTGTCGTGGCTTGTACGAGTATTCTCTAATCACTCGCCTAGTAAGTTTAAAAATTTAAGCACCCATCCTTTTTATGGTAATCAAACTATGTGGAACCTTCTCAAATCATTAAACACTAGATTTTGCCTGTGCAATAGCGCGGTGACAAATAAGATGATGGGACAACTATTCTTCGCCATTTTTGAAAGAGCACGACACCTAATCCAGCTCAACAAGCGAGGCCCTTTATTATCTAACCTATTCTTTGCTCATGATATAATTCTCTTTGCGGAAGCCACTATTGATCAAGCCCATATAATCAAGCAATGCTTAGATCGTTTTTGCATAGCCTCGTGTGAGAAGGTGAGCTATGGGAAGTCACGAGTTTTTTTTTCAATAACACCTGTTTTAAGGATCAACACGCAATTTGTCATACTCTTAACATTACCAGCAGAGAAGATTTAGGCTTTTACTTGGGAATGCCTTCGATTCATGGTCATGTTATAAAAGCCACTTTTTCTCACCTCATTGACAAGATCGATACAAGATTATTAGGTTGGAAGTAGAAGGTTTTATCCCTTGCAAGACGCACCACACTGATCTAATCTACCTAATCATCCATTACTACTTATTCGATGCAAACGACAAAGTTATCCAAAACAATTTGTGATGAGATTGATTAAAAAAACGAGGAGATTCTTATATATGGGGTGGCGACGAGGACCAAAGAAAGGTGCATATTCTCTCTTGGGATACAATTTAAAAGCCAAAGACTCAAGGTGGCCTTGGAATAAAAAGGATGAGGCAAGTCAATGCGGTTTTCCTTGGCAAAATTGGGTGGCGGTTGCTCTCTGAACCCAAATCTTTATGGGCTCGTGCTATTCGATCTAAATATTTCCAAGATCGATGATATGTGAGGTCGACATGTTCCAAGCAAAGAGAAATTTCTCGAATCTTTAGAAAGGTATTGTAGGAAATGCTAATGTGATTATTCAAGGAACATATGTATGTGGCTGTTAGGTATGGAGCAAGAACCTTATTCTAGGACCATCGTTGGGCATTGAATAAGCCCCTCCTAGAGTATACAATAAAGGCAGTACCCTCACATTTATTGGGTGCAACAGTACAAGAGATATGGGATACAAACACGGGTTGGCATTGACATTCCTTTGCTAAGTATCTCATGCCTTCTATCTTGATGATAATTCAGTCGCATATCTTGGAAGATCAAGAGGATCTGCTGATCAGTTCTACTGAAATAGCTCCTCTTCGGGCTTATTCACTGTTAAATCGACCTTAAAGATTATCACGGTAGAAAATGAGTTAGATGACATCCCACTTTGGAGTAAGCTTTGGAAAACTCATATTCCAAGTCGCATTAAATTTTTTATGTAGCTTGAAATGCATGATCGACTAATGTGCAATGCAGTTAGGGTGAAGTGCCATATTTAGAATAATTTGTCTTGCAGCATATGTCAAAGTGATGATGAAACTGTGCTGCACTTATTATGTGATTGTCCAAATGCTCGTAAACTCTGGCTACTTTTATGTTTAACTGAAACCCTTTAGTGGTTTTTCGAGGAAAATAATATACAACAATGGGTTGTTAGGAAGTTACTATCGGGCACAAAGAACACTTCTAACTCATGGAGTTTGCTATTCTAGTGGTGTTGTGGTTATGGAAATGGCACAACTGGTAGTGTTTGATAGAAGCGAGACAGTCCCAACGGTTCAAGTGCAATTTATTCAGGCTTAAGTTTATGAGAGTTAGAAGGCGTTGAATTGTGATTTCATGGACAAACAAAGACCCATTAAATGTGAGGTCCTTGTGAGGTGGTTCCCACCACCAGAGGGATGGGTAGTGTTGAACACTGATGGAGCCGCAAAGGGCTCGACTCTTCTAGAGCTGCAAGTGGAGGAGACATTCTACGAGACAATTATGGACAATCACTAGCCTGATTTGCTGCTAATTTTGGCCAATGTAAAATTATTAGAGCGAAACTTTTGGCTCTCCTAAAAGGAATTAAATTGGCTTGGCAACGTCGTGTGCCTTTACTGGATATTCGAGTGGATAGTTGTGCTTGTGTCCATCTTCTTGTGCATATGATGATAAAAAATTAGGGCCTCATCGACAAATTATAATCAAGCAATGTAAGGAGCTACTCGCACAACCACAATGAGAGATTCGTCATTCGTATAATGCATTGTTATCGTGAAGCTAATATGGCCCTAGATTGGCTTGCGGACATTGGAGTCACACAATTGGAAGCTTTCCAGATAAGTCATTCGATCCAACTTGATCTAGCTAGAATTATGAGCAATGATATTTTAGGAGTGTCTTTGCCACATTTAATTTCTTTGTATTTCTTTTTAGTTTTTTTGTCTGAGGTTTAGCCTCTCCTTTGTGTAAAAAAAAAAGATGATGGGACAACTATAAACAGGCTTAATGTCTAAATATTTAACAAAGTTAAAATATGACTAAGCAGCAAAGATACGAATGTTAACAAAGATATTAAGTGTTTTCACTATTAAAAAATGTTATATTATGTTGCATTCGAAAAACATAATTCCAATAAAACTTTGATTCCTTTAGTTGCGATTATGTAAGCTTTTGAATTCTTCCGATCTTCCCAACACACTTGTAATATAGATTCAACCTTGATTTCTTCATTTGCCTCCTTTGGAACATGTAGTATGAAAATGTAAGAATCATCAACCTTTCATTTACATAACGCTCGCTTGAAAGCATTTTCATTTATGTACATGGAGTGTAGCATATAAGTGACACAAAATAACCTTTATTATTAATGATGTAAAGAACAATGTCATGGATATATACTTACATGATTATGATAATAGACTACCTCATATATTCCACAACCATGTATCTTTGCATGATGTCCATACACAGTAATTGACATGGAACTTGTACTATTAGAAATAGTTATAGGAACTCTGAACCTATAGAGATTAATAAATGAAATATGTCAATCTTAAGCACCGAATTACCTTTAAATCTTAATTAAGTAGAATTAGAAAATAACCATGGCTTCCTTGCGAGTGGGTACGTACGTACGTACGTACGTACGTACGTTCGTATGTATGTATGTATGTATGTATGTATGTATGTATGTATGTATGTATGTATGTATGTATGTATGTATGTATGTATGTATGTATGTATGTATGTA
>SNQN01005632.1:0-10009 GCA_008642245.1 Bassia scoparia | reverse complement strand
GTATGTATGTATGTATGTATGTATGTATGTATGTGTTGAGTTCCTTAAGTTTTGAATGATGACAAACCATTAAAGGAAACAGGATGATTAAAGTATGAATGTAGTTGGTTCTGGGAACCAGCTAGTTTGGTTACTTGTTTCCTTAGACAAGTTAATATTTAATATGATTGCTTTGAAACTAACTTGTTTGTTACAGGGAACCGCTGATTACATAAAAGCTCATTCACTGGTGCAGAACCAGTACGAGCTGTTTCCTTGACTGTTATGCTGAAAAACAGTCATATATCTTTTGTTGCATGTTAACATTGTTATATGTGTAGTAATAGATCGATTCCAAGACTTGAAGTGTGAATCCTTTCGAAGACATTCGAAAAAGAAAGCTGTGTTCAAAGATTGAAGTAATTAAAGGAAAGATTCGAGTTCTTGAAGATTACATGAAGATTCGAAGAATTGTAATTTAGAGTTTAAATTAAGGATTTTCATGTAATATGCTCTGTAGTAAATGATTAAATGAAATGAACTAAGTGCTTAAGTGTTTTTGAGTATGTTGTGAATTCTGGTACAGCTTGGAACAGAATTCATAACACACTAAAGGAACCAAGCTGGGAACCAGTTGAGTTCCTGAATGGAATGTTAGCTGCGGTTTTGAAAAAGGGTTTCTAAAATATTTTAAAGGATATTTTGAAAGATTATTGCAACTGGAATTATAGATGGATAAGTGTATATTGCCTTAAAATTTGGAGTATATATCTTGTTCGATCAAATCTTAGGATAAGAATGAACAAGATAAATACTTTCCATAAAACTAATCTTGCCTTGTTACAAGAATAGATTTATGGAAACTAGGGTTAACCAAATATACATAAAATATACGTCTATACTTCCATATTCCATAATCTCTCCACGGATTAAGGAAAAAAATACTTTGAGAAAAAAACACATAAAGCACAAGTCCATTATCATTGAGTCATATACGAGCACAAGTCCGTGCTTAAACATTCTCTTACTCTTTAAAAGATAGTTCATAAGAGAAGAAGATTGTTCTTGTAAAGGCATTCAAGAACGAGGGGTTGAAGGCCTGGAGAGTGTTTGTGAGTTCAAAAACACAAAGTTGGACTTACGAGTGTGAGTCGAGTGCACATTCAGAGTTGAGTGTGGGGTGTGCTGGTTCCGGAGTAGGGAAACAGTAGAGTGAGCAAGTTCTTTGTTTTTCAGAGTTGATTAATAAAAGAGCTTAGGGTAGGAGGACGTAGCCCAGAGTTGGGGAACCTCGTTAAAATATTGTGTGTCCTTTTATTGCTTAATTTACATTCCGCTGCGTATAGGAATCAGCCACTGTTCCTCATTATAAAGTCAAAAGCAAAAAAGAAAAATTGGTCATAGTCAATCTATCAATTACCCCCCCCCTCTCTTGAGTATTTCAGAACCTTCAATTGGTATCAGAGCCAAGGCTTCTTGTAAGAATAACATCTAGAGAAGTCAAGCATGAGTAACCAAGAATTAGGTGCAATCGGTTATGATAGCAAAACACCAAGTTTAACGGAAGCAACTATGCATAGTGGAAAAACAGGATCAAAAATGTAATTATGGGGATTGACTATGAGTGCGGCCTCGTGGTAAAAAAACGGCCCCAACACAATCATGAAGACTGACTCTGAAGGAAACAAGACTCCAAAGAAAGACATGTGAACTGGTGACTGCAGATTACAAGTTGCTGGAGAAGAATGCCAAAGCATGTCAATATTACAACAGGCTATAGGTGAGGCAAGTAGTATAATCGAATTTCTGGATGCAGCAGTGCAAAAGAAATTTGGGATACTCTTGAACTTGCTTATGAAGGAACCAGCGAGGTAAAAAGATCCAAATTGACTTACTTATGTCTAAATATGAAATATTGCTATGAACAGGTGAATAAGATTGTTTTTCGTTAGATTCATGATACAATGATCTTAGATCCTTGGGAAGAGTTTTTCTGATGAGGGATCTTGTGAGAAATATTGCCAGTTTAACAGATGCATGGACAGCCAAGATCACTGCTATTTATGAAGCCAAAGATTTTGTCTACATTGTCTTTGGAACAAACTGATTGGCTCCTCATGACACAGAGTTATTGATTGACTCAGTAGTCTGAGAAGGAACCAGCCAGAGGCATAGCTTAAAAGGGAACAGTAGAAGAGGATGAAGATGAGATTGGCATATTGCCAAAAGATTTGAAAGAATGCTCCGTGATCAGAGGAAGAACTTCAAAGGTAAAAATTTTAAGAAAACTAACCTATCTTCTGTAGGGTGCTTAAGTGTGGAGAGAAGGGACATCTAATCAGAGATTGTCCAAAGTGGAAGGACAAACAGTTCCAAGTCTGGAGAAAAGCGAGCCTTCAAAATGCTATGATCGCATCAATGTGGGGTGATTTGATCAGGATCTGATGAGGATGAAGAATCACCTCCCTAGTGTTTGCATGACTGCATTTGCAAGCATCGAGGGAAACAACACTGATTCTGGACCAGGAGGGGAACCAGAACAATTGAGAAGTGCTTGATGGCCAGAAGGATGTATTGCATGAACACAAGGTAAACCTAGAACAAGTTAGGCAAGATGCATGAGTATGACAGAGATAATATGCTAGCTTGTATAGATTCCTTGTTAGATGAATGTTATAAACTAGGTGAAACATACATAACTGGCAAAGAGAACTAAAGAAACGTGCTGAATGTGAAGTTGTTATTGCCAGTTGTGATCACCTCGAAGAAGTTTTGCCATGACTTGAAAGATCAGTGCAGAGCTTGAGTTGAATTGGACCAAGTGTAGGTGGAACTGGAAAAGGCAGATCCTCCAAACCAAACTATCCAGTTGATGGTGAAGAAGATCTGATCTCCCTGGTTCCCCAGAGACTTATCACTCCAAGTGAGTCGGTTGATTTTTCACAGCTAGAGGAAAAGCAACCTTTTGTAGCAGAACTTCTCTGTTGAAAGCCTTTGAAAATACTGGCTAGCAACTTAGAAGATCTTCACAAAGAGATGCTTTACTCAAAGATGCACATTATGATGTTCCCCCCATAGACACTAGTGATAGAACAGTGAACTGATAGATGAATTATGATGAAAAGCTGTGTGACCTACATGCTGAGATTCAAAGTTGAAAGAGGGAAACAGCAGTGATTGCTACATGTCTATGGATAGATGATTCTAAATCTCAATTTACAACTTGAATCCTTGAAAAGTGATGTTGTTGTTTTAAAAGAAAAAAATGGAGTTGTTATTGAAGATCTTGAATCAAGAGAGAAGAACTTCATGAGAGCTACAAACATTGAGTAAATTCTGACTGCACAGGAGACCTTAGAGACTTTAACCTAAAACGAGGTAACCAGGGAAATTGGTCTTGGTTATAATAACGAGGAACCAGGACTAACTAGTCTCCCAGAGAACCACATGGATCAGGGAATTCCAAGAGGTAAGTTTGTTATGTCAAAGGCATGCATGTGTGCTATCATTGTAGTAAGAATGGAACATAGATTCACAAGTGTCCTGCTAGAAAATCAGTGTGAAATAGAACAATAAACATGTGAAATTGGTCTGGAAAAGAAAGACCAATTGAAAATGATATTGTGGAAAAGGAACCAGAAAATTTGGGTTCCTAAGACTATATTTTGATTGTTCTTACAGGCTAAAGTGGGGAAGTACCTATTGGTATTTGGACGGTGGATGCTCAAGACACATGTCCGGAGATAAAGAGCAATTTCTCTCACTTTTGCCTTAATGGAGGAAGTGTCACCTTTGGAGATACAGCAAGGACCATCACTGGTTTAGGTAAGGTAGGTAATACACTTTCAAATGCGATTGATTGATGTATATTATGTTGAAGCTTGCAACATAATTTTGAGCATTTCACAACTGTTTACAAAGGTAATCAAGTTGAGTTTCAAGTCAACCTATGTCACATAGTTGCACACAAACAGGTGAACGTATATGTAGGGAACCAGAAACATGATGTTTACATTACATTCTTGGATAAAATTCCTCAAAATAAGTCTATCTGTTTGAGAAGCTGTTTCAGGACAATATCATTGGAATTTGGCACAAGAGATTTGGACATGCAAGCCTTACACTTCTGAATAAACTTAAGTCTCAAGACTTGGTGATAGGACTTCCTAACATCAAGTATGAGGCAGACAAAGTTTGTTCAGAATGTGTCAAGGGGAAACAGGTCAAAATCTCTTTTAAGCCTAAAACTGTTTTAAGTACCAGCAGACCCTTCGAACTTTTACACATTGATTTGTGCGGTCCCATGAAAGTTCAAAGTCGAAGAGGTCATAGATATGTCTGTGTTATTGTTGATGATTTTTCCAGGTACACCTGGGTGATAATGCTTCACTCGAAAGATTAGAATTTTGATGAATGGGTGACTCTGGTAAAATAGGTGGAGAACCAGCTCTCCTACAAGCTGGTCTCGGTAAGGTCAGATCATGGTACTGAATTTAAAAATGCTGACTTCATTGATTATTGCAGGGAACATGGTATTAGTCACAACTTCTCAGCCCCCAGAACACCACAGCAGAATGGTGTTGTTGAAAGGAAGAATAGAACTCTTGAGGAGATGGCCAGAACAATGCTTATTGAAAGTGGTCTTCCTAAGAGTTTCTGGGGTGAAGCTGTTGAAACTGCTTGCTATATACTAAATAGAGGACTCATTAGGCCAAAGCTAAAGAAGACTCCCTATGAACTCCTAAAGGGCAGAAAACCCAATATTGCATACTTTCGTATCTTTGGATGCAAATGCTATGTACATAACAATGGGAAGAACCAGCTTGATAAATTTGACCCTAGGAGTGATGAGGGAATATTTCTTGGATACTCTTCTCAAAGTAAAGCATATAGAGTCTTTAACAAAAGGACTTTGTGTGTTGAGGAGAGTGTTCATGTTGTGTTTGATGAATTTAACATGTCTTCTGAGAATCCACAGGTTGAACTAGATGAGATAATTGGACTCCTTGAGTTCACCGGGAACCATGCTGCTGGTTCTTCGAATGAAGAGCAAGCTAACCTAGGCTCACCTACTGGTCCACCAGAACATCAAGGTGGAGAGCCTAGAGGAGAAGATGACGAGGATACAAGTAGGGAACCAGGTCCTGATGGTTCCCCAAGAAATGAACAGGTAAGCAGTTTAGGGGGAACAAACAATCAAACAAACAACAGTGTTACAACCCTTGAACTTGAGGAAAGAGAGGTAAGGGGAAACAGCACGATTGAAAATCCTTCTGGTTTCTCGGAAGAAGAAGAGATTGTTGATCCTGCTGGTTCCCAAATAAATGAGGAAGCACAAAATGATTTTCCTACAAAAAGTTTTAAATATAGTTCTTCTCATCCCCCTGATCAAATCATTAGCAACATAAATAAGGGGATTCAAACAAAAAGAAGTGTTTATCAAAACTTTTGTGCTTTCTATTCATTTCTGTCAAGCATAGAACCAACTGACTATAAAATGGCATTAACTGACCCTGATTGGATTCTAGCAATGCAAGATGAGCTAAATCAGTTTCAAAGGAACGAAGTTTGGCATCTTGTACCTAGACCCAAAGAAAGGTCAGTCATTGGTACAAAATGGGTATTCAGAAACAAATTGGATGACCTAGGTACCATAGTCAGAAACAAAGCAAGGCTAGTTGTGCAAGGTTACAATCAACAAGAAGGAATAGATTATGATGAGACCTTTGCACCTGTAGCTAGATTAGAGGCTATTAGAATATTAATTGCTTATGCTGCTCACATGAATATGAAGTTGTTTCAGATGGATGTGAAGACTGCCTTTCTGAATGGATACTTGAAAGAAGAGGTATATATTGAGCAGCTCCCTGGTTTTGAAGACAAGCTGTTTCCCCAACATGTGTACAGGTTGGACAAAGCACTATATGGATTAAAGCAAGCACCAAGGGCTTGGTATGAACGTTTGTCCAACTTCTTGATGAAGAATGATTACAAAAGGGGAACGAAAACCTTGTTTATCAGAACCAGGGGGAACCACTTGATTATAGTACAAATTTATGTTGATGATATTTTGTTTGGTGCTACTAATCAGGTGCTATGTGACGAGTTTGCTAATCTTATGCAGAGTGAATTTGAAATGAGCATGATGGGAGAACTAGGGTTCTTCCTTGGCTTGCAGATAAGGCAAACAGTTGATGGAATCATGATTCATCAACAAAAGTACTTAAAAGAGTCGTTGAAAAAGTTTGGCATGGAGAACAGCAAGGCTTATGACACACCTGTTCCTACATCTACAAAACTTGATGCTGACTTAAAGGGAACAGATGTTGAAGCCTCACTGTATAGAGGAATGATTGGATCCTTGCTTTACCTAACAACTAGTAGACCTGATATTGTGTTTTCTGTTGGTTTGTGTGCCAGGTTTCAAAGCAATCCAAAGGAATCTCATTTGAAGGCTGTTAGAAGGATACTTAGGTATCTTGTGGGAACAGCAGATCTGTGCTTGTGGTACCCTAAAGGTAGTTCAATTGACCTTATAGGATACACAGATGCAGATTATGCTGGTTTCCTTGTTGATAGAAAGAGCACATCAGGTATGACACATTTTCTTAACTCTTGTCTAATATCATGGGGATCTAAGAAGCAGAATTTAGTTGCCTTATCCACAGCTGAATCATAATACATTGCTGCATCCTCAGGCTGTTCTCAACTGTTGTGGATAAGGAACCAGCTGAAAGACTTTAGTGTTGAATACAATAGTGTTCCAATCTTTTGTGACAACACGAGTGCTATAAACATTTCCAAGAATCCAGTTCAGCACTCTAAGACCAAACACATTGAGATTAGACACCACTTTTTGAGAGATAATGTTGAGAAAGGGTTAGTGGAGATGTTGTTCTGCAAAAGTGAGGACCAAATAGCAGACATCTTTACTAAACCTTTGTGTCGAGAAACTTTCTGTAGATTAAGAGTCCTTTTAGGTCTAGTTAGATTTTAGTTGTGTCTTGTGTCATAGGTTATTAGATTCTGGCAACTTGGCTTTTATACTTTTCCCTCGATGATTGGCTAGAAATGTCTCTTTCGTATTGTGCATGTGCATATACCTATGTCGAAATCCTTCAGGTGTTATGTAGATGGCTTGATTTCCTCAAAAAGGGTTGAAAGTCATTAGTGCAAGAGAAAAGTTAATTGATCATTAATTCACAAAAACAGAATGTCATGGTTCTGTACAGGTACCAGCAAAGGGAAACAGCAGGTCAGCTCTGATATGTTTTCCGATTGATATTTTCATATCTTTTGGAAAATTACTTCGGATATTTTTCTTTTTGGAAAGAAATTTATCTTATTTAGTTATTTTGGCTTGTTGATCAAGGCATAAACTACACATGCCTAAATTGAAGTCGGTTGAGGTATTTATGGCAAGTGATCATTGCTAAATTGAAATTCGAAATTCTAGCCGTTATTGACTCAACCGGCTATAATCCTTCAAACTCTCACTTCCTTGATGATCTCTCTATATATATATATTTGCTCTAACCCTTTCAGTGCAGCTCACAACTATTCATCACTCTATACTCTCTTCTCATCTTGTGCTCTGTTTTCTACATCAAAAATTCAAATTTCAAAGTTACTGTTCATCCAGCTACTGTTCACTGTTCATCTGCGATCATTCGAAACATGGGTAGAAAAACAAACACTGGAAGGAAGGGTCGAGGGAGAGGTCAATCTAGTGAGTCATCACATTCTCAAAAAGTGCAAGAAGAAAACCCTGAAACACAACAATTGGAAGTTAAAACCACCGAGCTACCACCCACAGACTCATCCAAAATTTCAACTCCCACAAAATTCAACCAAACTCCACTTCAGAAAACACCTTCAAAAACAAAATTAAACACAAAGGAGATTGTGCCTCATGAGAATCCAACTGAGGGTGGTGGTTCCACAATCAAGGAACCAGCTCACTCTCAGGGGGAAAAACTTCATGAGACTCAAGAGAATCTAAACCAAGAATTTGAGAAGGCTGGTGAAGAGGACGTTCAAATAACTGGTGAAAAGGAAGGGGAACCCGTTGTGGAGCTTTCAGTAAGAGGGAGACTTCGTTCAGCTGTAAAGCAGGAAGTCAAGAAGGAAGAGGAGGAACGATCAACTGGTTCTGAGAGAGGAACCAAGAGGAAAGCTGCTGCTGCTAAACCACCTCGCTCAGTCAAAGGTAAGTCTGTAGAATCTCCCTTCACTGGTTCTACTGACTTAGGTGCTAGAGTAGTTCTGTCTGGGTGTAGAGTTGAGGATGGTTATTTCAATGTGCCTGCATTATCTGAATATAAGGATTTATTTGAGTATCAAGGATGGATGTCACTGTTTGATTGTTCTGCTGCTAATGTCTCTGGGGTGAGGGACTTTTATGTTAATCTTAAACAATTGCCGGATATGTCTATTGGTTCTACTGTTGGAGGAGTTGAGGTCAGTTTATCTGTTTCTTCTATGTCCAGTATGTTGGGGATTCCTAGGGATGGTTTTGATAAGTATTCAAGTGATTGGTGGCCCATGTTGGTAGGGGTCACACCTGATGAAATATATGATTTTCTCTTTGGAGGAAAAATGCCTAAGAAATATGTCATCTTTAAATCTGCTGATCTTAAGGAACCACTGATGCTGGTTCTGCACTCTTTGTGTAACAAAGTGTTGCTTCCTCGAGCTCAAGGAAGGGGAATAGTATGCATCATGGAGATGGTACTGATCTACCTGATGATGAAGAAGATTAAGATAAATCTTCCTTCCTTGATGCTTGACCACATCATGAACTGTTATGGTTCATCTCATCATTCTCTGCCCTATGGTTCTATCATTACTCGATTGCTTAAGGATAGCAAAGTTGGCCTAAGTGGATCCACTGTACCTGTTACAGTGTTCACTAAGGCTATTCTAAAGCAAAAGGGTCTTGATATTAGTGCTGATGTTCTGAGGTATAAATTTGAGGAACCAGTGGAGATTAAGCCACCTCCCAAGAAGAAGGCCAAGGCAGAGGAACCAGCTAGTCAAAGTGTTGTGCTAGAAAGAATGGAGAACCAGGAGAAAACTCTTGGTAAGTTGATGGAGCTGGTTCAGGGTATTTCAACCTCGTTCAATGCCAAAATCGGTCAGATGGAGAAGGAGTTAGCTGAGACTCAATTGTTGTTACTTACTGTTCCTGATGTCAAAGCTCAGATGGCTCCAGGTATTAGTTCTGTTCCTCCTAAGACTCAGGTTTCGGCTCTAGCTGCTGCAAGTGAATTGGTGGTTCCGGGGATTGAGGAACCAGGGCATATTGATGATAAACAGCAGCAGACTGAGGAAACAAAGGTTGAAGACCCAGTTGATGATGAGGAGGTCGAGGAAGAAGTAGATGATGATGATGATGATGCAGATGATGAAGATGATGATGCTGAGCTCGATGATGAGGAGGAGGAAGAGTATGATGGAGAGGAGTGATGTTGTTTGCTCCTGTTTCCCCTCCCCTATTTTCTTTGAATTCTATAAATAACTGATTCTATTGGCCTGTACTTATTCAACCCTATCCACGAACATTTCTTTCTATGTGGATTAGGGTCCTTTTGGTTAAACTTTGCTGACTTGTATGGACTATGATTATTTTGCTATGTGATGCTATGATTAACTGATTATCTCTTTGCAGCATGATACTTGAATGGTGGTTGATGCCACTGTATGGATGAGCACATTTAACAATTTGTGCACATTCGCTTTACTTGAGAGATTTTTAATGATGCCAAAAGGGGGAAAGAATGTGTCGAAGTTCATAGAGCCAAGAATCTAGTTTAGTTAAGTGTTGTTTAGGAACCAGTTAGAATAGCTAACTTGTTCATTGAGTCTTTTTCTTTTTAGGAACCAGTTAGAATAGCTAACTTGTTCATTGAGTCATTGTGTCTGCTGGTTGTGCTCAACTTTCTTATGAGTACAAAGTTGAAGGTTGTCTGTTTCTAACTTGTTTGGTTACAGGAACTTCGATTAAGTTTGTCATCATCAAAAAGGGGGA
>SNQN01005631.1:7907-43206 GCA_008642245.1 Bassia scoparia | reverse complement strand
AACGAATATAAGATTGCTTAAGCAAGCAGAACAGGTAAAATGACTGTGAAGTTGGTGACAAGTGTCACACATCAAGGCTCTCATGGGACAAGGCGGATGCCTATTAATACCCCATGAGAGACCTTATMTTTCACACAACTTTTCACACATGTGAGAGCATTTGTTTCATACTTAAGCAAGTATAGAAGTTTCTCTCTCTAACCTCTCTCTACATTAAATTGCATTCATTACTTTCCTCCTTCCTTTTCTTACTTAGGCATCGGAGGGGAGATAATCCGAATAGGATTATTCTCCTTCTTGCAGGTGCTAAGGAGCCAAGAAGGACTTGAACAGCCAAGCCATCTCGAGTCTCCATCCCATGATTAGGTCCCTTAACCCTGCAGCTTAGAGGAAATCTTGTAGTTTGTCAAGCGACTTGCTACAACACTATGAGTACAGTATATAACAAACCTAAATAACTTAATATTTTAAATTTATATACACTACAAAATATAATTAAAAAAATCTTCTAGAAACTACAAAGATAATTTAAATGTAGCACAAAGTTAAATTAAATTATGTACGGAGTACATAAGATAAACCTCATATAAACATACGACAGTATACTCCATATAACAAACCTAAAAAATTTAATATTAAATTTGAAATACACTACAAAATTAATTAAATTTAAAAACCTTCTAGAATAATTTAATTACATTAGAAAATTATATTAAATAATGTACGAGGTACATCAGATAAACCTCACATAAACAAACTAGATAAGAAAATCTAAGCGAATCGATTTTCACGTAACGAACTACGATAAGATAAAAATAATTGCATTTCACGTATATCTACATTTTTTTAGGAGTCACATAGATCTACATAAAAAAATTAAATTAAATAAACTACTCTGTATTAAGTTTTAAATTTAAACGCATTACAAAACTATATTTAAAAAAAACTTTCTAAAAACAACAACATAATTACATTTCACGTAGTTCTACGTAAAAAAAATCAAATTAAACAAACTATTAAGTTAAAAAATATATGATATACCTCCTAGAAAATTGAATTTTCCTTAGCAAATACAACTCTTCACTTAATCTTTTCTTTATATCATTTTATATAAACAACTTAAACATTGTCACTCAACCTGTTTTATATTTCACTCTTCAACTTCGTGTATTTTACCATTCTATTCTAAGTACACTATCTAAAATAGTTCCAAGTAACAATCAAAATAAAAATCAAAGCTTTCATTAGAATTTCATAATATTTTCATACTAAATTAGTAAATGRCGTACATCGCACGGGTTCTAAACTAGTATATTACTAAAGCAGAAACCAAGAATGACACATGCCACATAATGGCTAAAAATTTTCCCTCTATAATGCTTATTCTTTTTTATTTTAATTTTTTTTGGTAAAATTACTAATAAGATACTCCCTCTGTTCCATTAAATTCATGTCATAATGAATAATGAGAACTATTAGTGAGAATCTTTTAAATTCTTGTCAATAGATAAGAATGAATATAGTCGAGTATGGTCTTGTTAGAATCGTATTAACAAGTAGTTTATTAAAATCTAATTTTTATAATTTTTACTCATGTATAATTAAAGATATTTCATTTTTAAAGTGTGCATTGACAAATGTGTAAAGTAGAAGTGGCGMGAATTTATTGGAACAGATGGGGTATTTTAAATCTAAAATTTAGAATATTTTTATATTCTAAACAAATAATTTATTCATAGTAGCTAACAAAGATTTTTATTTTAAATTCATAATTTATTCATAGTAGCTAAAAAAAAAAAAAATTCTAGAAGATTTTACATATGAATTATATGCTTTTTATTTTTTATATTATTTTTTTTAAATTACTAATATGATATACTAAATCTAAAATTTAGAATATTTTTATATTTTAATTAAATAATATATTCATCAATAGCTAACAAAGAATAAATCATCAATAACTATATACTAAAGCAAAAACCAGAAGTGCCACATGGCTCGTCCTGGTTAAAAATTTTCCCTCCAAAACTTATTTCCTTATTTATTTATTTATTTATTTATTTGTAAAATTATTTATATAAATATTAATTAAATCTATTAGCTAATAAATAATAAATAATATCTTTACTTAATTCCAGAATATTCTTCTTATCAAAACGAAATCTATTTATTTTAAGCAAAATTTAGACAAAGACATATCTTTTATAATATCATAATATTATTACTCCGTACTATACAATACAATACTATTGCAATAAATTTTATAAAAACATATGATAATCGTAAATCAATTTTATACAAAATATTGAATCTAAATTCTAAAACACGTGATTAACTCATTTTTATATGAAATATTATTGATTTTCACTACTAATGAATAGTATCGAATTCCTTTATAACATGAATTTAGTCAAATGACGGGAGTACAAAATACCCTACACATATTTATAATTATTTGAACCCTTTTTCTTTTTTTTATTCTTTTTTTTGTTGTAAAATTACTTATATAACATATGAATTAAATCCAATATCTAATAAATAATAAATAATGTCTTTACTTAATTCTAGAAGTTTCTACTTATCAATATATATAATTATAATTATTAAAATTGCAATATCAATCAATCTAATATACGGAGTAACACATTAAACGAAATCTTTTTATTTTAAGCAAATTAAAGTCATATATTTTATATTATATATTATTATTCCGTATATACAATACAATATATCATAAGAAGTTTGATAAAACACAATTGTAATTGATTCAGGACCTGCATGCATGCATGGGGTCTTGGACTATATTATCATGCACGGTCCTGACCTAGGTCCGTGCATAACATAATATAGGACCGCGTGTTTAACAAATTTATAATATTATTGTATAACATAATAATATAAAACAAATCGTTTTAGATTCTATCTTGACAAATATTAAATTACAAATTTATTTTACTCTTTTTAGAGTTTTAATTAATAAATTTAGTAACTACCGTGCATCGCACGGGCCTAAAACGAGTATCACAAAATTTAGACAAAGACAATTTCTTTTATAATATCATAATAATATATATTACTCTGTACTATACAATACAATATTATGTAATAAATTTTATAAAAACACAGAAGACAATCGTATTCAATTTATAACATTAATATCGGATCTAAATTCTAAAACACAAGATTACTCTCCTTATGTACTGATGAAAGTTTAAAAGATTCTCACTACTAATGAATAGTACCGAATTACTTTGTGACATGAATTTAGTCAAATGACGGAGTACAAAAGTACCCTACACAATTAATTGAACTTTTTTTAAAAAAAAAAAAATTTTTATATAACATACCCTCTGTTTTTAATTGATGTACCATACCCATTTGGCATGGTGTTTAAGAGTTGATTGGTTGGATAAAATAGTTGAGTAATTTTGATAAAATAATTGAGTAATTTCGGTAAAAGAGTAATATATGTGGTGAATTTTTTGGGAAAAGGTAATTTTGGATAAATAGATTGGGTAATGTAATTAAAATTAAATTTAGAATGAGTAATTCATTAATGTTAGATTGGACCCGTGCATGGATCCTGATAGATTATCATGCACGGGTCTGGTTATGCATGCACGGGTCATGGACTATTAGGTCTGTGCATAACATAATATTAGGACCGTGTATAACAAATTCATAATTGTATAACATAATATTATAAAACACAATCGCTTTAGATTCAATCTTGACAAATATCAAATTACAAATTTATAACAGTTTTTATGATAAATTTAGTAACTACGGTGCATCGCACGGGCGCTAAGCTAGTTTTTACTAATTCTAGAAGATTTTACGTACGAAGTATGATATTATGCCTTTTCTTTTTTATTTGATTTTTTTGTAAAATTATTAATTGATACGAATTCTAAATATAAATATTTTTATACAATATCTAATTAAGAATTTATTCTTCAATAGCTAACAAAGAATAAATTTTACTAAATTCTAGAAGATTTAACATATGAATTGTAATTATTTATACACAATCGACGTATAATTTTTTTCTCCAAGACTTTGCTATTTTTAAAATTATCTTGCATTTTTAATACGAGTAGCAATTGTACTTTGTTATTACTACGGGTACACGGAGCATCCTAAACAATTTAGAAATTTATAATAATATTATAGTAGTATTTCTTTGGTAGAAAAAAAATAAGTAATTCAATTCTTTACCTGCAATTTAAGTTCATTATCTTAGCTTACATGATATCTATGTATATATCACTCTTCTTAACTTTTTTTTGGTAAGTAAAGCTGACATTAAGCACAAACAAGCATACAACCTAACCATGCAAATGGGTAGCATCCCTACTAGATAGGCATTCCACTCATAAGCAGGCAACACAAACAAACTGGGACAAACAGTATTACAGCAAGTTTCCAACCACAATCTACAAGACCGAGAGATTTTACAAGTATTCAACATTTGAGTCCTAGSCTTAGTAAAAAATTGTGCCTTTTTAACAATAGCTGTCACAGTGGGTACTTGGTGCCTCCAATAAGCATCATTCCTTGCTCCCCAAAGCTGATACAAYGTGGCTGCACAAGCCGTATCTAGAATATCTCGCTGAGCCAAAGAAAAACCCCTGCTCCTCCGAAGCCAACTCAAAAGTGCAGCCATACTGCCAACTCGAAGCTGCACATGCAGCCAAGCACCAACAGCTACCCAAACAACCTTAGTCAACATGCAATCGAAAAATAAATGGTGATGAGTCTCGGTAACCTGCCCACAAATGCAACAGGAGTRATTAGGGCAAATCCCAAACTTATGCAATCTTGCTTTGACTTGTAACCGCTCCAACACAAGCAACCACCAAAGAAACTTATGCTTAGGCATAGAGAGCCGATTCCACACTATGTGAGACCAGTTGTTCTTATCACCTTGTTGTGCGACACAGTACCTATACCCCTTCCGAATGGAATAAAACTGAGAAGGTTGAGGCCACCAACTGCTATGCTTCAAAGTTTTAAGTTTGTCCTTAATCTGACACATGAATCTCCACACCCAGCTAGCTGTAATAGGTGGAGTARACTCCCACCAACATACATGCTTCTTAACTTTTTTCTAWTTTACTAACATATAAAATAATATTAAAGTTCGTTCCCCTGCATAAATTAAATTGCAAATTTATGTCATAGCCTTTAYATCTCTTATGAATAAATTTAGTAGATATCATACATATATTACACGGTTCTTGGGCTATTATTATCTTATATGAAGTACCATACAAATTTCCCTGACAAATATTAAATTGCTATTTTATTTCACTCTTTTTAGATATTTATAGAATAAATTTAGTYAATACCGTGCATCGCACGGGCCCTAAATTAMTATAGTAAGAAAATGAAAGTTTCCACTAATATGTAAAAYTTTCCGATAACAGAGTAAGTATAAAAGTTCAATAACTTATACTTGTATATAATATTTTTAACAATTACACGCACGACCATGTCTTGTGCATACTATTACAAGCACATTGATACATGTCATTTTTCATTAGAATGCACATCTTCAATAGCTTAATTTCATGATTTCGCCTTAAAAATAAAAAAAAATAAATCAGTAGTCACTTATTCATCTATAAGGAAAATCCTCTGAATGGTTGCTTGAACCAAAACAACATCCATTCATTAGTAAAAGGTGGGAGAAGCTCTGTGACATTGCTGACTCTTGTCTATGATCGCACATCAAACATTAAAATTACAATGATGTTAAACCAACACCAAATGGTAGGGGATCGCGACAAAACACGAAGAYTGCAATCTCATAATTCATAAACAGACATGAGGAGGTATTAACTTTCCAGGATTCATGATATTGTTAGGATCCAAAGCTAATTTTATGCTTTTCATGGTCCTCAAATTCTCGATTCCTAGCTCTTCTTCAAGGTACTGAAACTCAAATAGGTCAAAGTTAGATAACGCCAAGTTCTTTTACTAGAAAAAATGTTATCCTTAAAGAGTAAAACAAAAGTGTCGATAACTGCAAGGCGATTAATAGACCATTCAAAATAAAACTTTAGTGTATTTGGACAATCATTATGCAACAATGTAAGAAATCGTGGAAAACAATTATTACAGAACTAAACTTAAGGGACTGTAGTTCATTACCTTCATTTTGCCAGTACCGACTCCATGTTCTCCGGTACATGTTCCTAGTAGTAGGAGGAAGATGCAAGTAAGAAGTGGTACAGGAAAGGCAGTACAGTTCTTAKAWATYTTATGCTATTCAATGAGAAGCTTCTAAGAAGAATTTCAAGATAAAAGACACATAATTTGTCAGGCTACAGGATGTGATGCAGCAATGGAWATGGTTTGTATAAGCCACAAGAATAATTTGTAAAGTGCCTTAAAATTCAGAATGGATACCTTCCATTGACAAGGCAGCCTGGACCATGAAATGGCACAGCCTCTCAGCTTCTCGTCTGTGCTCTTCCTTGCTAGGATTGAACAAGATCACAGTGTGAAAGTTTCCATCACCAGCATGAGCAACAACAGTGCTGTTTTTGTAAACCATATTAAAAGAAAAAGAAAAAGAAAAAACTGCCAAAAAAATTTGACCAGCTTGAAGATACAGCATTCTGAGCAGGATGGATTACCATACTAATGGAGATGCATCCAACACTTCTTTGGATTTTGATATTAACTCACCAAGCCGGGACAAAGGCACACAAACATCCTGGTGAGAAAAGGTTCATGCGAATGATTAGACTACGAGAGTATTAATTGAGATTTTCATCACATCAATTTAATATTGGTTAAACCWCTTGGTAAAACACTGTCATCCTGAATTCCACAATACAGACGAGGACACAGAGACAATAAAGGTGACGGGGTCTCAATTTATCTTTGCTAATGCAAATCAAGGGAAATGGGGAAAATCAATCAAGACTTTAGCCGCAAAATCAAAACAGTTCATTAAAAACTCTAGCCTAAAATTAGCCAGGAAGATCTTAAACAGGTAGACAATTAGACATGAACAATAAATAATTAACTGACCGTAGTCATTGCCTCAAACCCAGGTGCCATTGCAAAACACGCCCAAAGTGCTTCTTTCCTCATCTGTACATAAAGTGAATAACAGAAAGATTTTTGTCGTCACATTTCTCTTCATAGTTCATTAAATTTTTTACCATTCACTCCTATACTCATGCTATTCTGCCTTCAACGGCTYTAGCTGCTCAAGTAAATAATGGACCAAAGCAATGATAAAGCTCAAAAAAGAGATACTATTGTATTAATGTATTTGAAAGCAACGATCCAAATGTAAAACTAAATGATGCAATGCAATATACTTCACCTGTCAGTAGCCAAATATGGATTTTATAGGCTGTCAAGTTAGAAAATTTTATGAACCATATGAAACTGTGAAAAATTAACACACAAATATACTAGGTAATACTGTAATAGCTACAAGCTAGCAACACCAATGTTATAACCATATTGACATTGTTATGTGGATGAGATATGCACATTTAACAATAAATGTCCAGAAAAGTAAGAAGTTGAACCGAAGCACTTCTTTATTAAATGATTAAGCAACAATGTCAGTTACGCTACAAGATTGGTTTATACAACTTTGGTTTATAGAAGGCAWATCCTCTAGCAAAATTCACTCATCTGTAAGTAAGGCTATAACTAAAACAACACAGATTCAGTTTTAGCATGGAATGTGTTGCCAAGCAGGGCATCAAGAAAACCTAAACAAGAATTGAAATTAAAGTCTAGCGGTATTAAATTACTTCGTCTGTCCTCAAACAAAGTTCCCAGTAGGTATTTTTTTTTTTTTTTTTTTTTTCCTAAGAGCTTTATTGGGATGGYTTAYAAKTRTTTTTKKAAAAAAAAAAAAAAAACAATGAAGAAAAAAATGAACTGAAAATGAAGAAAAAGAAGAGACACAAAGAGTTAGCTCCCGCACCAAATGAAAATATAGAATGTGGGAAAGAGCATCGGCAAGAGGGTTCATGGCAGAGGGCTATATAAGGTAATTTCCACTGTAACAGACATTGATTTTTAAAACCTAACGAGGAATATGGGTAAAATATAGAGGACAAAAGGCCTTTATAATGAATGGAGAAGAATATGTACAAAACCAAAAGAAGGCCTGAGACAGGAGAAGTTGAACCAATCTTATACATTTAGACATTATCAATCAATCAATCAATACCTTACTCCCAAATAAATGAACCATAGATAGATAATAAAACAAAACATTTTTCTGAAATGCATCGTCCTGTAACACCACAAGTAATAAAGTACAACACTATTACAGGACACAAAATAAAAGGAAGTCCAGATGCTTTACACTAGAAAAGTGCAACTGCTTGATTTATTAAATATATTTTCCCCATAGAGAATTTGAAAACAGGAGCAATAGTATGCATTATGCAGCACGGAAACGTTTGGTGTTTTGAAAACGGGGAAACATCAATTCTAAAATCAAGGAAACAGGGAAACGTTAACAATATACTTCAAGAAAAAGATAAAAAGACAAGAAAAACTCTAAAATTGTCTTAACAACAAATAAATATATTTAAGGGATTTTTCATGGGGTACCCCTGAGATTTATGATATTTCACGTGGTGTCCTGAACATTTTTAAAATTCATGTGGTACCCCATTTTACCAAAATAATTCATAACTAAGGCAAAGTGGCAATTTTGATGATTTTTTTGGGTTGAATAAAAGGGTTGGAAAATGAGATTTCATGAAAAGTGTAGSTATCATGTGAAACACTTGAAAAATACAAAATGAATGACATTTTGGTAATTTTAAGACCCAAAAAATTAATCGAAATTGTCATTTTGCCTTAGTTATGAATTATTTTAGTAAAATGGGGCACCGCATGAATTTTGAAAATGTTGAGGACACCACGTGAAATACCATAAATCTCAGGGGTACCTCATGAAAATTCCCTATATTTAAATGTCATTTAATGATATAAATACACATATAATTTAATGTGCGACGAAATTCTACTATTAATAAAACATCAAATTATTCAACAAAAAAAAAAATTCTTCCACATTGAGAGTGTGAAATTGAAGAAACAAAAATAACTAACAATCAATGATTGACAAATAAATAAAATCACATAAAACTAAACATCGTTCGTAAAAGTGATAATGAAAACTAGAAATGAAAGGTTATAAGTCAACAATCTACCTTCAAATACATTAGTTCAAGTTTTAGTCAACAATCTACCTTCAATATGTTTATTTTCAGTAAGTTATAGAGTTTCTGAAACACTACATTTGTAGAGGTTGTGGAGTTTCTTACATAGGAAATGTTACTTTCATAGAGTTTCCGATGTAGGAAACGTTTCATGTATTTATTTTAAGTTTTGGAAACGTTTCCGAAGAGTTTTCTTAGAGTTTCCGAAACGTGGAAACTCTGCTTTACTTCTCAAAAGCACGTCAGAACAAACCCATATAGCCTCAATGTACAATTATGCAAGGAAAATAAATGTGATGAATTACCTTCCAAAGCTCTTTCTTAGCTTCAGGTTCTTCAGCCATGATGAAATCAGAGCCATTATGCTTTGAAACAATCTTCTGAACCAACATAGTTTGTTCACGTGAATATGCCTCTGCAAAAAGAGGAAGAGACAAAAAGTTGTCACTCAGCATTCAGCTTTCAGCTGATGCAATTAAAAAATAAAACAAAACGGATCCAAAACCTGTAAAGTAAGAGTATCAGAAAGATGTACAAAAATKCAACCACTAAAATTATAGATTTCATTGATGATGAATTAAGATCCATTGATGAGCAGTAGCATGTTGTAGAAAGGAAAAGTTTGTGGTGAACCTCAAAAATAAGCTTGTATTTTAGGTCTTTCATGAACCTTAATAACCCAGGATAACTGTCAACTATATGCGAATGATCAGTATGCATTCTCACATAAGCATGAGGACTATTCATCAATGGACTTGCCATTTGCCAATGACCTTTACTTGAGATAGGAGAAAGTTCAAGTTTAGTGGTGAATTTTGAAGCCAAAATTTTATAGAAGTGTATCAATATACTTCAACATGTCAAAAGAATTTTTTTCAAGTTCACTAGACCTCATATAATAGTTTATTATAATTTTTTCAAGTTCACTCTGACTCCATATACATCCATATTTATTTACAGAGGTACAAGTGGGTTCACAAGCACAAAAATAAGCAAATCTTCAAACACTTCCTGCCGACGATCTCAGACTTAAACAGGCATTCTTCACGCTTGGTTTGATAAGCTCTTATGTTACAACATTCTTAGAGTACTTAAATTCAAAGATGGGATTTTTTAATTCATTCTAGTCAATCGATCTGCTAAAATTCAAACCTTTAAACTTTAAGTATCAACTCTATAGTTCATACTAACACTTAGTTTGGCTTTCCTTCTCTTAGATGTAATATACTTGTAAAATGATGCAATGCTTTTTTTTTTTTTTTTTTAAAGAGTAACATCAAGTACTCCCAAAGAAAAAGATTTCCACCAGTAAATACATAATACCACCTCACAGAACTGAGCTTCATAATAGAATATATACATCATCCTAGAATCATGGTATTGTATAAATTCCAATTCATTTTTCTAATTGACAAGGCTTAATTAAAGCTACCAATTGAAATGTACAGTCTCCTATTCTACAACAATTACGTGATTTAAGGGCATTGACAATAAGAGATTCATTGTGAGGTTCATAAACAAACCTTTTATTGCTAGRTAAAACATTAGTGGTTCATATATGAGATTAGTATGAAAATAGTGAGTGGTTTGTAAATGATGATATGGATTTTGAGATTTTCGATGGGCTAAATGCTAAATTGAAAACTGAATAAAAATTACGATATTTGTTAAGAACTATTTTGTTTTCAAATAATGGGTAGATTGTGGATCTGATCCCAATAWAAAATGTTTGTCAACTGTTGGTTACAGGTTTGTTCTATTACTAATGCCCTAAACACAAAACAAGATCCAAATGATATACATGCTGGAGTTACATTTTCCAAAAGGAGATGCTTCAAAGAATGTTTGTCCCAAATTAAAAGTTTGACAAACTATTCTCTTATTTATAAAGGGAAGTGAACCACAGGGAAGTGAACCACTAAGTGTCTGAGGCTTAGTGTGTGGGTTAGTATTAGGCATCCCCACGCGCGCCGCTGCCATCCGCTTGGAGCTCGTGACACGTGCGCGAGTGTGGGTGTGGCCCGTTTTATACTTAGTCTACATTTTTTGGTCAAACAGTTTGATCTATTCTATACTAGCCTAATTTCCAACATTCTAAAGTCGAATTCTGTTATTCTATGACTGGTATTCCTATGGTTGTTTCACTTAGCAATCCTTTCATTCGTGATATGTCTAAGATGGTTCCGTTTAATGGAAAAAACTATAAGATGTGGTCTGATAAAATAGAGTTCTTTTTGAGTTAGATTGGAGTTGATTATGCCCTTACAGTTGATGTTGCTCCAACTGATTCCGTTAAGGACTTTGATAAGGATAATAAGACTTGTCGTGGGATGTTGTTGCACTATATGACTAGGTCTTTATAACTGATGTATAGTAAGTTTAAGAATGCTAAGGAAATTTYAGATGTTGTGAAATCGAAATATGGAACTGATGACTATGAGACTAAGAAATATGCTTGTAGTCGTAGGTTAAGCTTTAAAATGACTGATGACAAATATGTTTTGGACCAAGTGCATGAGRAATAGATTTTATGTGCTGATATTATTGCTGAGGGTATGTAGATATGTGATTCTGTGAGACTTTTCAAGCAAACTGCCTTCTTAACAAGTTACCACCTTGGTATTAAGATTACTAGAAATTTATATGGGTGGCGTTTAAATTAATCTCATTACATTGAAAAAATGTTGCATAAATTTAATCAATTTGATTGTGTTCCAATGAAACCCCCATATGATTTTAGTATTCATTTGAAAAAGAATAAAGGTGATAAAGAATAAAGGTGATAGTGTATCAGAAGAGGAATATGCTAAGATCATTGGAAGTGTGATGCTTTTGATGAATTATACTAACCAGACATTGCATATGTTGTTAGTAGATTGAGCATATATACTCACAATCCTAATCGTGAGCATAGGGGTGTTTTGATTAGATTGTTYAAYTACCTAAAAGGGACAATCAATTGGYGTCTACACTATCAAGGAACACCCAGTGTWKTAGAAMGATATTGTGACACCAATTGGGTGTCCAATAATGATGAAATTCAATCTCCTAGTGGCTTTGTCTTCACACTTACTGGTGGTGCTATATCTTGGAAATCATCAAAACAAACTTGTAATGCTAAATCTACAATGGAATTTYAATTTARTGCTTTAGAATTGYCACGTCAGGAAGCCGAATGGCTAAGARYACTACTAGCTGACATTCCATTGTGGGGGAAGCCTACTCCATCAACTTCCATGCATTGTGATTCTCAAGCTGCAATTGGAGTTGCAAACAACAGATCCAACAATGGGAAAAGGAGACACATTCGGTTGAGGCATGGAATAGTGAGAAAGCTGATCAGAAATAAAAAATGTGATTTCACTTTGAGTATGTAAAAACTAAAAGGAATATTGCAGATCCTTTCACCAAAGGCCTTTGTAGGAAAGTGGTGCTGGAGTCAGCACAAGGAATGGGTTTATAGCCTATTAATGAGTAAGTTGTGATGGATACCCAACTTGGATTGTTAAATTCAAGTTCAAAAGGGTCACACGAAGTCATAATGTAACTCGAGTTGTACTACAAACCATTCCTAATAGGCTATGATGTAGTATTTTTATTTTAATTGTGTGTAAGGTTGAGAGTTAGCTTTTAATAAGTTCATATCCCTTCGTGGTGGTTTGTGGGAGGAGTACAAACATGATGAACTTACCGATGTGAATGTGTGGAATTTGTCCAACCCCTATGAGACTCTCAAGGCTTGGAGTRTKTAGAGCGTTCATTAAAAACCAAGAATTGAYGGACAATTATGCATATTTGTGCGAGAACTTAACGATTTTTGAGAAAAGTGAAATATGCAAGCGTGTTCATACAAACTCCATTGATAGGTTCAAGGATATCTCCACCTAAAAATGGTGGTAGAACACACTGGTAAACATTGGGTGTCAATTCAAGTCCAAAAGACATTGATATCTTGAACACTTATGTCTCCAATGCCCATTTCTTTCCGTACTCGTTTCTTTTCATTCTTTGAATCATGTGGGAGAATGTTGGAGTTACATCCTCCAAAAGGAGATGCTTCAAAGAATGTGTTCCAAATTGAAAGTTTGACAAACTATTCTCATATTTATAAAGGAAAGTGAACCACTAAGTGTTTGAGGCTTAGTGTATGGGCTAGTATTGGGCATCTCCAACCGCGCGCCGTCGTTCGCTCGACTCGAGCTCGTGACACATGCGCGGGTGTAGGTGTGGCCCATTTTAAACTTAAGTCTACATTTTTGGTCAAACGCCATTTGATATTTTATAACGTTTACAGAATTGATTGTTGCCATATTTTCCGCCAAAAATATTGTCTTGTTTGACGGCAGAATCTTCAACCTTCCACCTTATATCTTTTGGTTCTCTGATTCATTCATATACACACACACACAAAAATTATTCTTCCACTGCTCTCTCTCACAAAATATACAAACACATATCAGTTTCTTCTTCGTTTGGGCATTGTTCGAAGGTTCTCAGTTCGTCTCTTTGCAGTACACCAAGGATGGCGGTGGGGTCGATTGCCGTGAGGCCGTGTGTACTAATACGAGGCAAATTCAACTTTAGGGCAGTGATTCCAATCACGCCACGACGAATCAAATAAGTCCGATCTATTCTATACTAGCCTAATTTCCAACAATACATAATAAAATTACCTGTTCCAACAAATTCAAATAACAATGTAGGTGTTTCCGGCAAACTTGATCCGTTAGCAATATTTATCGCCCGAACTTGAACCTCATCCATAAGTTCTACCCTAGATACCTGGTATTAGAGAGACTAACTGTCAAAAGTGGACTGACAAATGAGAATAAACATACATGTTACATGCGGTCCACCGTATGAAAATGGAATACCTTTTATATAACATGCATGGCCTCAAAATAGTATTATATTTTATGTAAAAGAAAAGAATTTATTAGGTGAAAAGTTGCGCATATAAAGAATTAAAAAACTAAAAAGAACAAATAAATTTTGTATGAAGGGTTTTCAATCATCTATTCCTAGTWTAACTTTGCATCATACTAACAAGCACAACACAATGGCTAGTTTGCGAATAAAAGATGATAAAAAAAGGGTAAARAGGAAATTGTGCATCATCATCATCATCTTCGTGATCATGACCTTATTTACCTCCATTGTCACCATCCATCAATTACAACCACCCTTTTCCAAATGGGTCTACCATGCCTCCCTCAATTTAAACTTTTTTTTCTTGGTTTTCTCTTTTGATTCTTACACAGTAAGTGTTGAAAAAGAGACCACAAGGTGATGATGGTGCGCGATGATGGTGACGATGTTGGGTAGTTGGTTTAGGACTTTATTCGCATAATTGCCCACGTTTAACTATCCCTCTTATAAATACTAGTCTTTTTTAGCAACAATGTGTGCTTAAAATTTACGGAAAAAATTGGTACACCGCATGCGAATCCGAACTCTTTAAATCTTTGTTTTTAATTACTAAAAAATTGTTTATGTTATATCAATCTATCTTTAGTCATAGATATTTTTCTTTATCATGCATACATTWATGTTTGTTTATTTTAAACTTTCTTTTGTACACATATTTTGAAATAGGAATGGAATTGTTTGATGAAAACTAAAATAGGAAATTCATTGTGTATTGAAGAATTAATAAATAATAGTCCTTGCATATAGAGGGAAACCAGAACTCCCACCTTGGCATATATAATAGAGATGGATGTAATTTAAGATGGGAGGCACTTTCAGTAAAAAAAAAAGATGGTGAATACCTATGCATCTAATTAGTTCAAGTGTAAGGCAAAAATGGCATCAAGAACAAGAGATGAAGGAAAAATGTAGGAAATTCCTTAATTTAGGAGGAGCAACCCTCTCTTTATGCCCAAGTCCATCGCCATTCACTATGACCACCAGTCCACCATACTTACCTCTCTTTATGCCCTAGTCCATCGTTATTCACTATGACCACCAGTCCACCATACTTACCACTCATAACCCTCACTCTACAAGAATCATATTGGAACAAAGAACATTTTCACCCTAAGCTACTCGGACTCGGGTAAGAGTATGAGAATCGGACATTCAATTTGTAAAATTGAAGGACTCGAGGATATGGTTTTGGAGAATCCAAATATAGGATATGGACACGGGCTATTTTTATGGAGT
Organism: Bassia scoparia; assembly: GCA_008642245.1. Lineage (NCBI taxonomy): Eukaryota > Viridiplantae > Streptophyta > Magnoliopsida > Caryophyllales > Amaranthaceae > Bassia > Bassia scoparia. The sequence goes on along the minus strand of SNQN01005631.1, from coordinate 27,823 downwards.
ACTAGTAATAGATTAATAAAAAATAAAAATGAGAAAAACTATTGGGGTAGTATTGGTAAAGCAAAGTAAGTTCAAACCAGAGAAACTCCCAACGCCAATGGAAAGGAACAATCCGAGTCCAATTTCCTTTCCTCGGGTCCGACCCATATCTTGTGTCGTGTCCCGGGTCGGGTCGGGACAACCCGGATTCGATAGGGGAAAGGGAAGAGGCCGAGCAGCGCAGCCTTCACTACCAGTATTTCACACATTTTAGAAGTCAAAACTCATAATCTAAGCTTTAAGTACCTACGCTCAATTGTTCATAAGAATGGAGGTATTGGTTAAAATTGGGCAATGTTGTGATTTGCAATGAAGGAGCGCTTGGGCTTCTATGACCAATGTTGTTATATGGGGCATGTTGGGCTTCTATGAAGAAGCGCTTGTAAAGGTGGGTGGTGCAGTTGTAGATTTGTGGAAACACTCTAGGGGAAATAATTAGGAAAGATCTCCGAAGGAAAGTAAGTTTATTTCTTGGGATATAGTAAATTGTTCAATACTTTGATATGCATGTAAATATAGTAAATTGTACAGCAATGACATGTGTTTTGGCCTACATGATTTGCAAGGAATCAATATTAAGGAATCAATAATAATTTGTTTTTAAGTCTTGTAGAAGCTAGTAGAAGAAGATAATGGGGATTAGTTATGGAACATTGATGTGTTGATTTGATATATAGTTTTTCCCCTCATTCTCTTGCTAATTTGCATGGTTTTAGCCTCTAAAGGCCCTCTTTGCTACTAATATCGTTTGTTTAGTGTTTTGATTAGTTTCGGGTTCTATTCATGGTTTATGGTTTTTGGATTGATCTTGGGATATTTGAGGGCACTACGGAGCTTTAAGGAAGTAGCATGAAACTTGGATTGGAGTGGAAAGAAGCAAAATAGGAGCAGGGAGCCAAACCGATCGGTTCAACTAGACAAATCGATGATTTAGACCCGGTTTTGGTCGACTCTATTTCCTTTGCTTTGGCTTTTAAATCAAAGATATAGTTGTAATTTGCTAGCTTATCTAACTTAGAAAAAGAGTAGTATTTAAAGAGAGAAATCCTAATTACGTATTCTCTGAGAACCCTAATTCCATAGATTTTGATACAATTCTACAATTCAATAAAGTCAATCATTCGTTCTTCAATTCTTAGCATATTTCAGTAATTATTCAACCTCTAATCTCTTTTATTATTGCTTTTAATTTGTTTATGCTTTCAATCATGTTTTCACCAATCACTATTGTTAGGTTTAATTTCAATATATGTGAGTAATTTAATTTCTAGGGCGATTGGGGATCTATGGCAATATGATTAGCGTGATTTGGGTTTGACACAATTCTTGACTTGGCAATTTATCGATTTCCTATTAGATTGTTCTTCATGTTAATCAATTTCGTAGGGCCGACTTAATTGCTCAATTTGATTAGTCAAGAATCTCTGGATCTAGCGATTAAGACTTAGCATATGATCTACGTCAATAGATAGAACGAGACTATCCTAAGTCGAAAGTTACGGTTACGATTAGTTCTATGGTTCATTCGAATCGAAAAAACTTTGACCCTATTTCGATTGTGCCTTGTTATGAATTGTTGATGCCTAATTATTGCTAATTGCTGCTTTAGTGAACCATAGCCTTAGACTTAGTTTKAATTTAGTTCAATCCTCTTAATTCACTGTTCTTGTTAGTCTTAGCAAAATCCATAAGTCATAGCAAAATCCATAATTCAAAGGCCCTTTATTAGTTTAGATGCTTTTAATCGATTGATCATAACCCGTTGCTTCTTCGTGGTTCGACCCTATTAGTTAGTGTTATTAGGTTATCTTTGATAGGCACACGATAAGCTTGTTAGACATTTCTATAAATAGAGCTAATTATAAAGGAAAAAGTATGTTGAATGTAATTGAGTGAAACACGTGGGAGAGTATGAGCCTCTTGAAGACTCGAATGCTCATGTTTTGAAGAGAATCTAGACTCTCGAATGCTTAATATCCTAGTAGGTTTAATTATTCATAACCTTCATCAATAGTTTTCCATATTCATCTATTGATCCACAAATTCATCTATTAATCATATTTATCGACCCTTATACTTCTACTGTCACCTTGGTTCCTAGCAATGATATAGCATATAGTGAACTTTTTGAATAAAATAGTGGGATTCTAAATGAATGTTATAGTGGGTTTCCCGTTTCTGCATGATATAGTGAGAATCTAAATGACTTAGATGATTGCTCAGTAATGACACATGTAGATTAACGTTAACATGAAACGTGTCTACGCAAGTTAGATTGTATTAAAAAGAAGCAATAAATAAATAAATAAATAATACCTGAATGCCAGACAACATAGTGGAAATAGCAACATCGGCAGCATCCTTAATTGTAGGAAAGTTACACCTTGCAACCTATACATGTATTCTATTTATTAGTCAGCAAATTCTCTACTTCTCCGAAGCTTTACTGAGTTACGTAATCAAGACAACAAGAAGTTTGACCCAATTAAACTTCAAATTATCACTAGGCATTTTTCTTAATATTGCACTTGTAAGCAAACAGTACAAGATGAATCCAGCCCGCATGCTATACACATAGCCCAAAGTTTAAGTGCTTTATAATGAAATTTGAAATACAGGGCATCATAAATTTTCAGAGAATTCGCATGTCTGYGTGGGACATCCAAATAATATCTCAGGAATGCCAAGGYTATTAATTATCCAGAGTTATCACAGTTTAAGGTTCCGAATTAATAAGAGGACTAGCTAATTGTCAAGAGTGAAACGTAAAATAATTGAAGCTGCTGATCCTAGACTTCCAAAATTTAACAAGATGAAGCAAACATATGTTTTTTTTTTTTAAAAAAAAAAAAAAAAACTTGTATTAAAAGACCCATTATTTCCAAAAAGTATCCAATAACATACAGTTTGGCATTACATTTACTTTCACAAAGTTATTTCTTTTCCCTTGACTTTCTTCAAAACTATAGTTTGTCACTATTGAAAACTAAGAAAATATTGGTAAACATTTTAATATGTAGACATTTGTATCAGGCATCGTAATTAGAGCAGTAGATACCCTTTCTTATAAGGAGAGCATAACAAACACTATACCCACAATTTTTTTATTTTTTTATTTTTTTTTTTTTTTTGTATGTAAATGTAAGCATGCAAGTACCACTGAATACTGAGGAATTTTCTGAAGCCGTAGAGTAACTTCTGTAATCACACCCAAAGTTCCTTCACTTCCAATTACCAGGCGGGTCAAATCATACCTGACAAGCATTGAGATATAAGTTACCATACCATGTACCAAGAAAAAAGCATATGGGGGAAAAGGACTACAAGAGACTTAAGATGGAAAAAGAGATTAAGTAAAGCTATGACCTCTAAGGCTCTAAGTCATTTTTTAGAATATCAATAGTTACACAGGATATTGCCCACCTTCTTKAGTAAAATTAATAACATTCAAATGAGCAACTAGAACTTTTTGGTAGTTTAAATAATCTAAAGGTCTAATACTTCTTCAAAATATCACAAGCTTACATCATTTCAACAGAAGCATTTAAAATTCAAATAGCAATCTAATTTTTGTTCAATATCCCTGGTCTTGAATATGTATCTTCTAAGAGTGCATTACCAGAATTGTTTTCCTACATTGGACAATTATAAATCCCTTTGTGTGCCTTTATCTGGTACCCCTAGTCTCTCTTCTTTTTAAGGAACATATGTAGTTATATTTAGGGTGACTGTTAAAGGATTAGATGATCAGAAGTGCACAGTTTCTACAGCAAAAGAAGTCTTTCCATCTTCCAACCCTCTAGTTTAAGTCGAGGCAATCCAACATTCCAATTAGTGAGAAAAAAAGTGATAATCATCCTTAATAAAATCAAAATCTGATGCAAGGAAATGCTGGAAAAACAAGAAGTAGTTTGATAGCATGAACCATATCCAACAGAATAAAGAGTGTCATGAATTCATGATTACTTCAAGAGAACCTGAAAATTTGCTGGACAATTTTAACATGTTTGCAATTTTGCAACAAAATGCATACTTAATTGGAGGAAAAATTACTAATATCAAATCACAAATGAAGTGTTAAAACAAACCCTGCAGCACTCTTTCGGGCACGATTTCCAGTCTTGACAACATCACCATTTGCAAGGACAACCTAGAAATCATGAAAGGTATCATAAAAGGTTTTAAGAGAATGCATCATTAATATAAATATAAAAAGAAAAGTAAATACAACAAACCTTAAGACTGATGACATTTTCACGCATTGTTCCATACCTACATGCTAACCAAAAAAGAAATTAACATGTACGCTGAACTAATCATATCCATCAACATATCTTGCTGCAGTCATGAATGATGAAACAAAAGCTATACAAATATGATGAAATTACCCACCAAATTTTATTAAAACTCACTTAACAAATCCTAAGAGTCCGAACCCATTGAAATTACCCACATTTCTCTCTCCTCTTAACAATAATCACACGAGTACTTTATCCCACTAAACCTGTTTCCTAAATTTTTCCTAAGAGTCTCAACTTGCTCTAATATTGCCACTAAATAGATACAGATGAACTGATGAAGTATTAAATAATATTATGGTTAAGCTTAGCAATAAAGAAAATAAACTAGAAACATCTCCTTTGCAGGGATATTACAGTTGGTCCAGTTCTTATGAGTCTATGCACTTACTGGATGCAAGTTGTTGTGATTCCAAAAGCTGTTCTCGAACACATTAATCAGCTGTGCAGGAAATTCCTATGGGAAGGGCATTTACATGGTTCTAAGGTAGGTTATATGAAATGGGCACAGCTTTGTACTCCTAGGAAGTATGGTGGTCTTSGAATCAGGAATATTGGTCTATGGAACAATGTTGCTGTTGGTAAGCTAAGCTAATCTGGCAAATCACACAAAAGAAAGATAATCTCTGGTTGAAATGGGTACATGATGTGTACTTAAAGGATCAAGACTTCATGCTGTATCATCCATCTGTCAGTTGAATCTGGAGGATGCTATGCTTAGTTAATGAGAAACTTCAAGGCATGAATATGGTTCAATGGTGGCCTCAGCCTGCTCAAAGCTATTCCATTGGAAAAATCTATAAGAAGCTTCAGGATGTTAAAGTTCCTTGGTACAGGGTGATCTGGAATCATATGTCCATGCCAAAACATAGTTTCATTTGGTGGTTCGTTATGTTACAAAGGCTGCCTGCTAGGGGAAGATTATGATTTATGTCACTCTGGCATTATTGATTCTGATTCATGTTGGGTCTGTGGGGAGCTGAATGAAACTCATTTCCACTTGTTTTGGCAATGTGCTAATGCTTAGAGAGTTTGGCTTACAATCCTTGACTCGTTTCATATTCAAAGACACTTCAGGGACCTATCTCATTTGGTGAGCTGGTTGAGGAGAAGCAAGAAAGTTAATAGGCTGCAGTGCAGGGTGATTAGTGCAGCTGTTGCAGGGGTTATTTACCATGTGTGGACTGCTAGGAATCATGCACTATGGAAGCTGGAACTCTACTCTATAAAGTACACTATTCAGCAAGTAGATTTTTTTGTACAAAAGAGAGTTAGGAAAATTAATAATTGTAAATTGAAAAGGAAAGAGCTTGAGTGGTTAAATGCCTTATTTAGCTAAGTGTTTCTTCCTGGTAGTTGTTACAAGTTTAGTTAAGCTACTCCTTGGTCGAGAGGTGCCTACATTGATGCATATTCCCGTCCTTAAACGTTTGCTCAAGGAAAGGATCGCGGATAGTTAACCAAGCTTCTTTACGTTCCCACCCAAACCCAATTAAGGTGTTTCAATTTGCTCACGTTCCCACCTAAGCAGATTAAAACGACTGTTGAATGTTGAAGTTTTAAACTCTCAAAACACACAGAAAACCTTGCAATTTTGAAACCACAAATAAATTTAATAATTGGAAAATTCCYAAAACTCTGATGCGATTAAATTGTGACAAATTACAACCTATTTATAGAGCTAAAATTCGAATTATCCTAGCGATAATTTTCGGATATTTCTAATAAAAAATTGAAAATAAATCTTATCCTAAACTTAAGAAATACTCCCTCCGTTTTTTTTAGATGTTCCATACCATTTTGGAATGGTTTTTAAGAGTTGATTGGGTTGAATAAAATAGTTGAGTAAGTTGGGTAAAAAGTTGAATAAGTTAGGTAAAAYAGAAAATGTGTGAATGAAATTTTATGGGAAATAGTAATTTTGGGTGAATAGATTGGGTAAAATAATGAAAGTTGACTTTAGAAATGAGTAATTCATTAATGTAGTAAATAAAGTAGGTAGAAAGTAAAAAAGTTATTTTTATATTGGTTTGGAACATCTATTTGAAAACGGCCCAAAGAGGAAAGCGGAACATCTAAAAAAACGGAGGGAGTATATCTTATCCTAAGAAATAAATATTTCCTAAAATAAAATAGATCCCATCTAAAATATTCCAACCAAACAAATATTATCCAAAACATTCTCCTTTATCCATATCATACATAGTAGGGATGTCTCTCTAAGGTGTATGCTAGGTTGTAATCTAGTGTTTGTTTGCAATACAATGTTTTTCATTTACCACAAAAAAAATTAAATAAATAAATAAAACAAATCAAATTGTTCTTGGCATGCAATAATCACATGGGTACTTTATCTCACTTTAAAATTGTTGTTTAGGACTCGGCATGGTTTGTCAGTTGGCATGRGATAAGGCATAAACTGTCAATCCAACCCATATCCGTTCTTCCTATCACAACACACACAGAAAAACATAATGAAACACAACTCCAAACAGATGGCGAATAGTTCAGGATCAAGAGGAAAGAATAAGCCATAAGGTCCCAAATATATATCTAACTCCATCCATCCAATTTAATTTCATGCCCAAAAAGTTAGTTAAAAATGAAAGAAAAATATTGTTGCCATCATATTGAAATTTTCCTATTAGATAAATGTTGCCACTAAATAGATACGGAGGAAGTATTGGGTAGTAGCTACAGTTGGAAAAATATTCGAATGAATTTCTTTCTTCTGAACCTCACATGAACTAATTGGGCCTTATTTGAACTCAGATGTAGACCATGTAGTGACATGAATTTGGTAGAACACCACATAGTCCTTCAACTTTCTCCATGGATGTTGTTAGAGAGCTGCCTACCTAATAAAAAGCCATGCACTCCATAATCTTGTTACAGAAGTTCAGAAAATGGCCCACTAACCAGCAGAGCAAGTCAAAGTTCACAATTGATCGTTTTTTATGCAGTTAAATGCGACAGTGAAAAGTAGCTTATGATTTATCCAGCCAAGAATCAACAAAGTAAAGGAATTTCATCTTCTGTTCTTTATCCCCACCTAAAATTTCTCACTGTTGACAGAACGATTTTGAACAATCATAGCATATAAGTCAAGCATGAATGACAGGAATACCAACCTCACAGCTAATGAACCAGAGCAACGTGTTGCACACATGCCACCAATTGTAGCACCAGGACCTGTTCTTTAAAAAAAGAACAAATAACTCATAATCAACATTGATAACAATCTTATGAATTAGGAGCAAACAAATAGTCAGAAGAATATCTTCTAAACACTCTTCAGATATCAAAAATCAATATAAGTGTGCAATATCAATTAAAAGATAATCAAGGCCAAAGCTTCAAGTAAACAGAATAGTAAGAGGTGTGGTGTTTATAATTGCAACATCTAATCACTAACGTGAAATTCTTCAAGAGAACTTTAGGATAAGTAGATACCAGTGAAGAATCATATATATATATAATATATATATATAATAATATATATATATATATATATATATATATATATATATATAGAAATAGTTCATATGAGAACCACTCTTAGGGTGAGAACTATGAGACTATGATCTCAACCCTTAAATAATCTAAATCATCTCAACCGTTCATCCTTTAATTCTTTTTTCCTCTTTTCTCCTCATTTCATACTGTCATCTCTCTCTTCTAACCTCCCTCAACTTTCTCTCTCCTCTACCTCCGTGAACTTCTCTCTCTCCCCTCTCACGAACCACCTCGACCAAGCACCAGACTACCACCTCCATTTGCTGCACCTGATGACCCATCGCACTCACCCTTTTCTCTCCTCGCTGATAACGTCTCCAAACAGCCACCGCTGGCTGCCCCGCAACCAGCTACCATAGGTCGCCGCCGCAACTCTTCGCGACTAAACACCCGTCGCCTCATTTCTCTCTCCTCCTGCAATCGTTTTCCCCCCTACAGTGGGTGCGGTGGTTGGTGGTTTGGTTCGTTTGATGGTGTGTCTGATTGGGGCGTGATACAGAATGCGAGAGTCAATCGGTGTGATGGGAAAACTAGCAGCACAATGGTAAAGATGGTTCAATTGATGTCTTACTGGCACTGCAGGGGAAATCCGAACAAATTGCAGGGTAATCAATTAGGAAGATGTTGTATATATGTTTTATAATGACCAGGAGACTTATACAAGATTATACGACCAAAAAATAGCAATTACTACAATACATGTCATTAAAAATGTAGAACATGAGCCTAAAATGGTAAGAACATAAGTCCAAAATGTTAAACATGAAGGGTAAAAGTGTAGACATGAAGTTCTCATAGTTCTCCCTAAGAGGAGTTCTCATGGGACCCACCCTATATATATATATAGTAATAAATATATATATATATATATATATATATATATATATATATATAGTAATATAGTAATAGGATAGATATGTAAAACACAAACTTTGGTGAAAACTAAAATTTTAATCTTGACCGTAGGATTTCGAGATGGACGGTGCGATTAATCTATGTATATACTTATATTTCAATCTGGGGTACATTAGAGGTTTAAAGGGTACACGTGATTGTTCAACAACAGTAACTGAAAGTCTTGTGTACCCCTTTACTGCTTGTATGTACCCCTTTAAATGTAAAATGTACCCATTTATTTTGATTTTCACGTTTTCATATATATAAGAATAGGCTCATGTGAAAACACCTTTTTAGGTGAGAACACTAAACTATTTGAAAATAAAACTGCACGTTTGAATGATTTTGATCTAAAGGCTGAAATATTTCCAAAATAATGAAAAGGAAAGCAAAATCAATTCGGGRTGAAATATTTCKAAAATAATAATTAAAATAAAAGCAAAATCAAATTCTAAACACAGGTATATGAGTTCACGACAATTTCATTCTTTGAGTTTTCCTTAATTACTTTCTCTCTCCTCCCTCAATCACACTAATTTCGAAACAATCAGAACTCTGAAAATGCTGCAATTCAATTCCAAATTATGGATTTTTCTCAAACAGTGAAGCATACAGCAAAATTAGTTTTCGACTATGGTCTAAACATCAACATCTTCAATGTCATTTCATTTGTAGAAGAAAAAATGGATATCTTCATTGTCAACCTAAACCACAAACAACACTACCATTGACTTGTGCAGCCTTTGCGAAGCTCGCCACCGTCGTTCGAGTCTTCCAGAGCAACAGGTTAGGGTTGGTTTTAGCTGGTGCGGTGGTTAGGGTTATTTTGAGATTTTTTGTGGTGGTGGTYGGGTTTCGGTTATGGGTGGCGTATGTAGTGGTGGTTGGTACAAGATGGTGGTGGTCTGSTGGATAGTGGGGTGGTGCGGTGGCGTGTTGGTGCAATGCGGTAGTGCGGTGGAGAGAGAAAAGGATGAGGGAGMAGGGTGTGGTTGGGTTGAGACTCGGTGGTGTTGGGTGTGTGGTTCGGCYCGGGTGCAGATGAGGCATGAGGGTTAGGCTGGGTCGGTGGTAGGGGTACGGTTGTGCTAGTGCTTGGTGGTGCTCGGTAGTTGTAGGGGGCCAGAGGTGTTGGCTGGGTGAGTGAGGGTGGTGCGGGTTYGGCTGATGTGGGGGTTGGTGTAGGAAAGAGAAAGTCTCATATTTTATTAAATAAGGCCCTGAATTATAAAATTACATGAAAATGTCCTAAATTGTATACCCTAAATCACAAAATGTCCTAAATTATAAAATGTCTTAAACTATATGAGCAAATGTCCTAAATTACAAAATGTCCTAAATTATAAAAATGTCCTAAACTGCATGTGCAAATGTCCTAAATTGAACACGCAAATGTCCTAATTCACAAAATGTCCTAAATCGTAAAAATGTCATAAATTGTATGCTTAAATGTCTAAAATCACAAAATGTCCTAAACTGTTGCAAATGTCCTAAAATAAATAAGTGTTCTCACATAAGGGGGTGTTCTCACATGATCCCACCCTTACACACACACACACGCACGCGCGCACGCGCACCATACACACACACACACATATCCAAGCACACAGTATATCAGTTATCTAGCATATGACTCCCCAATGTTTCTTGCTCTCCAAAAGGCACTCTAGTGTAAAACAAAACATCCAATTGCAGCCAAAAAAAATCATAATCAATGACATAAACAAGATTTCCATTAGGAGAGTTTTTTTGTGCAAATTTACAGAGGAAAAGAAAAACAAAATGTTAACTGGTTAAGACTTAACAACTCATTAAAGGCATAATCAGTTATGTGATTGAACCAAGAATTTAACAAGAAAAGGAGCTGAGAWATATGATATCCTTATCAAGGAGATCATCAGTCTCCATCTTAACAGTACACCCCATCTTAAGAGTACACCCATTTTGATGATGGAAACTACAATAGTGCACTCCAACCATATAGTATCCAAGATAAAATAAACTCGTGCAATATGAGATGCCATGTTCCTACTAAAATTCACCCTTCCCAAATATTTTCCTTAGATAAATTCTTGATCTCACAAATAAGAAGGTAGATTAGCGTCATTTCTTTTCCCTTTATTTCTGCTAATCCCTTATCTAATAAAAACAAGTGTGCAGTTTAGGTATGGCACAGGAAACAAAAGAATTCATTTGTACACTTGAAAAATTGTTGTTCAAGACTCTGCAAGGTTTGTCAGTTGGCATGCAATAAGGCATAAACCGTCAATCCAACCCATATCCTTTCTTCCTATCACAACACACATAGAAAAACTTAATGAAACACAACTCCGAACAGATGGTGAATAATTACCGGGATCAAGAGGAAAGAATAAGCCGTATGGTTCCAAATATTCATTTAACTCCATCCATCCAATTCCAGGCTCAACAACCACATCCATATCCTTGACATGTAATGCTTTGATACTCTGCAATCAAACGAGATAGAGATTAGTAATTTATGTTCTTATCAAATAAAAATTAACTCTCATGTGTCTGAAACTACAGTCTATATAATAATATTACTAAAGCAATCCCCACCCTTCCATTTTTCCCTCCCAATTTTCCCTCCCATACACCCTTTAGTTAATGATTGTATAAAAAATGTAAAAACTAATTAATGAATATAGATTAATAAATGTGCTTTGAAAATAAAATAAAGTATAAACATTTATTAATTGATATATAACTATTAACAAAATTAYTCACAATCAAAACCTATAACTATTCAAAAAATTATTCACAATCAAAACCTACTTTTTAGATATTTACATTTTAAATAGATTGAAGTTTCGATTTATATAAAAGTAATTCYTAATTCATTTACAAACCGAGCATTTGRTCGGGGCTTATCTAGTACCRAACTAAAAGAAAGGTAAAAAGTTCCTCAATTTCTCACATTCACTTGCTTTGTGGCATGGTGCTTGCTTGACAACTAAACTTTTTTCCTCTTTCTCTAATCTAACTCATTTTTCTTTATTTCCTTATTGCTATGTGATAAAATCTTACTAAACCATGAAAGAAGAATTACCAAACAACGTAGATCCCAAAGAGGGAAGCTTTAACACGTGATATTTTCATAATAATACTAGATTATAAAATCAAATGCACAAATTTTTTACATCATAGTTTTATGGCGACCCTAACATATGTACTAATCAAACATRGAAAATTATGACAAAAAAGAAACTGGAGATCCATATCTAATTGAATACTCATCAAGATTCAGCAATACCAAGAGATGTAATTACAGGATACTTACTTTCATTAGTGACATGTCAATGGAGACCCCTCCATGAGGAGATAAAGTATGACCCTCAACAGATGTAGCTCCACCATACGGTACAATGGGAACCTGGTCACACAAAAAGAAATATAAACTTGGATCATATCACTCAATAAATACATTGTAGGTATATGAGGATGCTGACTGAACCGGAAAATTAGAGGAAAAATTAGTCTTTGACAAAGAAATTAGAAAAGAATACAGACTTGTCCTAGTTGATCAAGGTGATTAATCTACGATAAAAACACAGGCCACATTTGGATACTCTCCAATGACTATACACTCAAATACTATCTTTTCTCTGTGATTTTCCAACTATTTATAACACCGATTTCATATTGTTTCTTTACTCTAGGTAACTTCTGATTCCTTTCCATAACTATCTTTTAGTGAAATTTCTCTTTTATCTCTGCTTTCCATGCCCGCCATGTGAGTGAAGAGTAGGGATGGTCTCCTCAAGAGGAATTCATCAATCAAATAACCACCAGCAGGTACTACGACAYGGAATCAGGATAGTTACCGCCATAGGGTTTAACCTACTGATAAGCAAGTCAAAGAAAAGCATACCTTGTGCTTATTGCATGACTCAACAATCAACGAAACTTCCTGCTCAGACCTGCAAGTAACATGTTATAAAAATAGTTCTGTACTCAAATAGAAGATCACGTATTTAAACCAATCAATACGGGAAAGAAGTAAAAGGAAAGGTGGGAGGCTAAAAACAAACACAGCAACATATTTACAAGCCTTATAACCCCGTAGTCAAGATCCACACAATTCAATGTTCAATTTGATACACTGTTATTGGCAYTACAATACTTAATCAAAATGACTTTGCAAATGATGGGACATATAGCTATTATTATATGAACCAACAGATGATATAATATTGCATTGCAGAACATTTTTTATAAATATCAATATCATATCAAAAGTAAAAATGACAAGGACAACAACATCAACCACAGCATATCTCTTGTAAATTGTCCACTGAAATCCTATCCTTTATAACTCAATCTCATTTTATATTGTATATGCATTGTAGATCTAGGTATATTTTGCAATTACAAACCATATAAAAATCCAATAAGAGCACAGCCAGAACATTCTGAGACAACTTCTGACCTGCAACGTGATTCGTGGTGGTTTGGGGTGGTGACAGTGGTTAAACGTTACTTTTCAATTGAATAATGCTATATTTGGGAACAACTTTTAAACCCGAGACATACCAATGGAAAAAAAAAAACATTCAGGCATACCAATGGGAATTCGCTACACCTCAGTCATACCATTGGGAAAAACCCATATTTAAAAGGCAAGCACATTCAAGAAACTCACAAATTGCCCTAAATAGATTGAGTGAAATGCCATCAGATAAATAAGATATAGATAAAAAATGCTTTGATGAGTGGAAGGAAGATTCTAACCTGGGATAGACCACAACATCGGGAATATTYACAGCTCTGTGAAAGCTGTTTTGTGGATTTCCATGCAAGAATCTCTCATCATAATCCATTGTCATATTTACCTGTAAAAAAAGCAATTATAATTAATACTATATAGTATACACCATCTATTCCTAAAAAAGACTCAAATGAATCATTCACTTGCTGTAGATTTAAAAAAACGGAAAATTCTATATGGTGACATCGAATTTTACTAAAATCCACACGGTGGCAACCTAATTTTTCCTATTCTACACCTTGGTCTCGAGGTTTTGGGAATTCCACACCGTGGCCTCGAGTTTTTATTTTTACATATGGCGACAAGTCTAACTTAAAACAATTCCTAACCACCTAACTCACTTCCCCAAACCAACCAACCACCACCATTCTCCTTCTTGCCAACCACCACCCCACGTCGCCCCCTACCACACTCACAGCTACGTCGCCCCCCACCACACTCACAGCCACGTCGCCCCCCACCACACTCACAGCCACGTCAGCCACCTAACTATTCCACCCAGTCAAACCACGCACCGCCATTTTTCTCCCTACTCAACATCCCCACCACCGCTACGTTGGAACCCCACCACCGCTGGCAGCCCCCATCGCCGCCGCAACACAACCACYTCACCCCCCARCACATGCGCATCCACGTTGCCCACCACCAATCAATTTATCCCCAATTCGAAAATTAGGGTTCTTCCCTAATTTTCTCCCAATTCGAAAATTTAATTCAAAGTATTGTTGTTCGATTAAATCAAATTGAATTTCCCCTCAATTTCATTTCAATTTTCTTTTGCAATTCTTGCATTTCATATGATTTTTTTTTCAATTTGAAGAGCAAAATTTGAATTTCCCCCAATTTGATTTTGAAGGGTTAGGGTTAGGGTTTTTCGAAACTTGTTGTGTGGCAACTGCGTGGTGGCTGTTGTCGTGGCTTGGTGGTTCGACGCAAATATGCGTGGTGGTTTGACGCTAATGGGTGGTGGGTTATTGTTGTTGCAGACTGCAAGGGAGGAGAGAGAGGGGTGTTGCTTGTTGTGGGTGGTGGATGTTGCTGTCGCGTAAGGGAGGAGAGAGGGGTGTCGGCTGTGGGTGGTGGTTGTGGGGTGGTGGGTAGCTGGCTTGGTAGGTGAGTGGGTGAGTTGGGTGGGTTGGGTGGTGGTTAAGGTTATGTTAAGTGAGGTTAAGTTAGGGTTGGCACCAAATGTAAAAATAAAAACTTGAGGCCACGGTATAGAATGGGAAAAATTAGGTTGTCACCGTGTGGAATTTGTCAAAACTCGATGCTACCATATAGAATTTCCCAAAAAAAACCTCTATCAGTATTGACTATGTGGTACCCATTGACTACGTGGTTCCACTCTAACTGAAACATCAGCAAATTTGGTACATTTACCTCTATCCACATGTCAGTTAAATTTTGAATTGGATTAAATTTTTAACACGCCAAACAAGAAGTTTAAGTARTAATTCACATTTCTGTCAAGAATAAGATAACTAACATTAGATTACTAATCTAAAATCATAAAAACATTGAATCTACAAACCAAATCCAACAAATTAAAACTTATATCAGCGGCTCACACCATAATTATCATTTAAATTCTACAGTAACATGACCTAGTCCATACAATAATCTTGCAAGTCCTTTAGAACYGGATTAAAACTCTAATACAGCAAGGAAAATATAATAATTAACCTTTGTTGAGGACGCTTGAACTAATGTAAACTTGTGAAAATGAATCAAAGATCTGACTGTCATGCTCGTATTGGGAGGAAATCAAGAAAGGGGGAGTTGTACATCAAAGTATAATGCATAAGATTAAGGACCAATAGTGAAGTATTCTCCTCGGCCCAAGAGGATGAAAAGCACCCTTTTCAACCTTTTCTCTCTGGGAATTTAACACTGATTGCAATGAATCAAGCAACAACAAGGCATTATATCTTAGAGTTAAACTCATGAACAGTTCTCAGGCTTTCTTAAGTAATTTTATCCATAAGAAATTTTAAGACAAGGGTCGTTTTGAAATTTGAATCTAGTTCACCACTGAACTATTAGRAGCCTAAAAAAGAAGGGTTTAACTATTTTAAAGCAAACTAAGCATTTCTTCAAAAGTCTCGGATTCTTTTTCATACATGTTACCGTTGGCATAATTGTTCCATCCATTGTATAGAAGTTTTAGCTTTTTACGTGTAATCAATACAACATGACAAATGACAATACAGAATAGCTAGGTTATGGTAGAAGGAAACAAGTCCCACACTGCTAGAGGTTGAGTAGATCAATAAAGAGACCTTTGCACTGAAAATTTCTTAGAAAGACACTAATTGGAGAGTGAAGTATTTAATTTTCCAATGCATCAACTATTAAATGTATTTCTTGTTTAAATGAGTATATCTGAGTTCAGACAACAACTTCGAACATTCTTTGCTACCATGAGCAACAAAAATTCTAAACCAGGAATTTTCATACATCACATATATAGTTGTGTTATTCCAAAATCTACAAGAAGCAAAACACAGCACATCTACCTTATCCACACCCTCATTTCKTTTCTTATTAAGTGAGATCAGAGATGAGATAAGTGTCATTATAAACATGTTGACAGAATCAAAGTCTATTCAACTCAATGTTAAGAACTACACTACAATATAGTATTTCAAAAGGTATCATGAATATTAGAACTATAGCATAATAATGTGTGTGGTAGCCTTTTGTTTTAATAACTGTTCTCAAGGAGTCTCTACTCTCTAACCCAAAATTTCATTTTGGACTTCATACAGAAAAACAAACACCTCAATCTTTGCAAAAAACTCACAGCCATCATCAAGGGTTGTGAGAAAATATTTGTTCATGTATACCCCAATACAATCGACAAAAAGACAAATGGCCTTATAATTTATTGATCCAATCATAATATTTGACCTGGTGTTGTGCCTATAAACTTTATCCAATTGCAATAACATGGTTGAAATAGGAATAGCTTATGGAATAGCTTATGAAGCACTTGATCCTTGATCGACAGTAAAGAATCCAAACTTTTGAACCCCACAAAAAACATATTCCCTCCATCCTATATTAATCATCACACATACTTCTTTAGTCTATCTAAATTGGTTGTAATACTTCCCAAGAATGCATAAATAACTAATAAACGATTCTTTATCACTTGTGACACGTTCCCCACGGAAATTAGAAATTTGTACTCACTCACTTTTCTTTTTTCTTTAACATCCATAACAAATATAAAAACTATAACAAAAATATCCACCAATTGATTTTCCTCCTAAAACTGTGAACACAAACAAACGTGACGCTTAATAATGGGAGATGGAGGGAGAACCATAGTACTGTTACCGAAGTAACGAAGATAGAAGTTACTTTTAAACATTCGATTGAAAGGAATAGGACAACATTACCCCACAAATAGTCTTCAACTCGTCAATGAGCTCTGGTGGAATGCATCTGTGTGAAGCTTTCACCACAAACTCAGTGCTAGCCCTACCACCTATGGCAACACCTCTGAACATAATTTCAGAGGATGAAAACAACACCAGTATTAACAACAATCAATAATGTATCCAATGTTGATCAATCACTTCACAAGTTCACACGCATAGAGAGTACCAKATGCATTTAASTTGGTAAAGGAACAAACAACATATGCTGAATAGTTTGGCCAAACAAATGCAAYGAGTAGGAAGAAAATGATCAGTGCGTCCAAGGTAGTTCATCCAAGGTAGTTCAGATCAAAATCCTAATTTGAATCAATAAGAATCAGATTGTGGGATCATAAGATCTTATGAAATACTTTATAATAATTACTCCTTCTGCTCTAAAATACTTGTTACATTTGCTTTTTCACATAAATTGAGACCCAACTTTAAAAATTTATATTTTCATTTATGCACAGTATTTGTTTAAACAATTATTTGAAAAAAAGTACATATTTGAAAAATACTTGTTGAAACGAATCAAACAAAGATCTCAAATGTTTTTAATTGTAAATACAGTCAAACTTCAAAAAGTGAACGGTGCCACTTTTTTTTNCTTTCACCACAAACTCAGTGCTAGCCCTACCACCTATGGCAACACCTCTGAACATAATTTCAGAGGATGAAAACAACACCAGTATTAACAACAATCAATAATGTATCCAATGTTGATCAATCACTTCACAAGTTCACACGCATAGAGAGTACCAKATGCATTTAASTTGGTAAAGGAACAAACAACATATGCTGAATAGTTTGGCCAAACAAATGCAAYGAGTAGGAAGAAAATGATCAGTGCGTCCAAGGTAGTTCATCCAAGGTAGTTCAGATCAAAATCCTAATTTGAATCAATAAGAATCAGATTGTGGGATCATAAGATCTTATGAAATACTTTATAATAATTACTCCTTCTGCTCTAAAATACTTGTTACATTTGCTTTTTCACATAAATTGAGACCCAACTTTAAAAATTTATATTTTCATTTATGCACAGTATTTGTTTAAACAATTATTTGAAAAAAAGTACATATTTGAAAAATACTTGTTGAAACGAATCAAACAAAGATCTCAAATGTTTTTAATTGTAAATACAGTCAAACTTCAAAAAGTGAACGGTGCCACTTTTTTTTGGAATGGAGGGAGTAATAATTTTACAATTCAATAATAATCATGGGATAAAAAAAAACAACATTGTTGTGCTAAGTGGTCACACATGGGCAAATCTTGTACTGTAGTTGCACGCGTTCAATCAATCAAGAGTCTAAATACACTCATACAAGTAATTATTAATGAGATTTTTGTGCATGATAGTATGATACGGTCGTTGGCATAGAGATATGGAATATTTATCATGATCAACTTCCAGCTATTAAAGTAGAATTCAATAAATTTTCAAAAAAAAAAACAGTAGAATGTACAGTAATAGGTTTTGTACTATGATGAATTTCTTATCAGACTGAATGTTCATTAGATCATATTAATACAAATAATACTGTACCACTCTAAGAACACAAATGTTGTAATTAAAATAGAAGGGGAAAATCTTAACATCATCAACTGATACAGGCYACACAGAAAAGGAGCACAAAAACAAATTAGAAATTACTAGTAATGCAAACGAAAAATAACCAAAAATTGCAGCATATAAAGATACACACAAAACCCATTAAAAATTGGTGGAAAACTGTATTACAATAGAAACTAGAAAGTGAGAGATTATACCGAGCGTTAGGATCGAGAGAATCAGAAAAGGATGAATTGGGTTGGAATTGGACGAAAAGTGAAGCAGCAGAAACGGGAAGCAAGTAGGAAGACCACCATGAAAATGGGTTCTTGCCATTTGAAGAGATCACTCGAGAAACAGCGGTTGAAGAAGAAGAAGAAGAAGAGTAGCAGTGAGGGTGGCAATTACGAAAGTTAGTATAGAAAGATGAGCGCGTACGAGAAAACCAGCGCGAGAACGCCATTGTTTTGGTTGCTACTTCCAAGTTGGAACTTGTGTTTTGGAAATATGGAGTAACAACTAACAAGCAGTCCTGTACTCCTGTTACAGGAATTTAAACACAATAGAATTCACCGCCTCATTTTTTTTTACGGGAAAGAAAAATTTATTTAATTAAAGATCTTCTCGCCATTTACATCACATAGTTCATAYAGATTTAAAAGATGAAAATAAAAATRATAACCATTGTTTATGCCAAAATTTGCACTTAGGCATAACTAGATTGATTGAAACTTGTAACTAGATTAATCAATGAAATATACAATAATAAAATAAGAAAAGCAAATAAAAGAGACAGAGAGACACAAGAGATTGGTGACGCGGAAACCCAAATAGGGAAGAAAACCGCGGGTGGCAATGAGGCTACCAATRCACTATGACTTTGGCCTTGAATCGACTTCTTTTATCGTATGTACAATAGAACCGTGGGACTATTCTTAACTGTGGGATAAACCTATTCTGATCGGGGACAACACTATAGACTATTTGTACTTTTCTATTACATACAATATAGTAGCTTTTGTATAGTGAGATTTGTACGTGGAAATTAAATGGGGATGAATGTGGTGTGTTGTCACCCTTAGAGCACTATGAATAAACAATAGTAGTAGTAAGATATATATGTGCGTGGGATGGATAATGAGTGACTTGTTGTATGAATAATGTCCCCTGCATTGTTCGACGCTTCATATATATATTGCATGTTGTTGCTATTCTTCAGCTCCAAGTCAGTTGCTAGCTCCAGTATACTCGGTCTTCACCCCTTATTTTCCTCAACTGCTTGCTGACCACTTCTTTCGATTTAGGTAGCTAGGGAATAGCTTATTCAACGGCTCCTATCTCTACGCATGCTTTACTGGCTTACTCCGTCCGAGGTAGATTTTAGTGCCAAGCCA